>OX438777.1:12856239-13112807 GCA_949316455.1 Acleris holmiana
TTTTAGTATTTGCTTTTTAATTTTATTTATGTATCTGTTCATTTTCAAACACTTTTATGCTTGTGTTGCTAAATTGGTCTCAGAATCTGTTGTTGTTATTCTTAAAACATTATTTTAGTTGCATTATTTTTGCAATTTCACTTCAACAGAATATTTAATATGTGCTACGTACATTTATATTAGTAACTTTGAGAATAACTGTAACATTGTTTTAATAGGATGTATAGTTATAAAAGCCTGTCGCTATAGTTTAATTTCTTTTATTTTTAAACATGGCCATTGCTTTCATTCCATGGTTACTTAGACTACTGTAGTGTAAACACTTATTGGTTTTTTGTAATGAGCACTAGATAATAATAAAACATGAAGATTTAATTATATAATGCATTGAAAATACAGTTCATATTAGCATAGTTGTTTTCTCTAAGTATTAGAAAACTGTTGATATCATCTGTGCAAATACAGATTGTTTTAGCGATAATTATTTTTACACTGGAGGTGATATGGTACGTCACACGAAATTTAGTATGTTTTTAAAAAATCCATTAATACCTAGTAATTACATTTAAACTGCACTATACCATAGAATGCAATTTTGCAACATTTGAATATGATTTATCATTATAAACAAGTATTTAGACCTGTCTAGTTTCACCAACCGTATCCCCTAGCACAGGGATGGCGAACCGATGGCACTCGTGTCATTAATGGCACGCAACACAATATTTTAGGCACGTCACTGATCACAATTATGCATTACGAAAAAAAATATGCGAAGTAGGTATTATATGATGTGTGCGCGGGGTGGCTTAGGTAGGAAGCGCTTGCTCGCTCGATTGTTTTCGTACCTACCTACAATATACATTATGAGTTGACGCTTAGTTTGTTTACGCACAACTTAATAATGAATTGTATTTTAATACAAAGTTAAAGCATGCATTCTGCTAAAAGTAACATCTTACAACCCTAACATATGTTATTTGTCATCTAATCTGCAACAACAGAAGTCATACTAATTTTACTTAAATTTAAATAACGCGATAAATTGAAACATTGCAAAATTCACCAATTCTCATGTAGTAAATAATGAGCTTTGAGTATTTATTGTTATAATTTTCCCAGTAATCACAAAGTCAAAACTATTTGATGGCACGTTTGTGACTTCAATAAACATTTCTTTAGAAAAATGGCACGTTGAAATGAAAAGGTTCGCCATCCCTGCCCTAGCATAAAATCAAACTCCGAGACACCTGTATAAACTGTAGACATTTACAATTCTGCCGTGATTCCGAAGAAGGCGGCTAAGTGCATAGTTAAAGTGGAAACATTTTAATTCTAACGTAGTTACCAATAGAGTATGTAATGCTTCGACAACAACATTGTAGTTAGCCGTCTTCTTTGGTATTACGGCAGAATTATCTTGTATCAGATGGTATGACGCCAACAGCTTAGTTCTCATGGCATCTATCCAGGGCAGGGTACAGGCCTGTACGGCTCGCTGAAGGCTGGCGATCTCTCAGGCGCTCCGGCGGCCGCGGCGCCCGCGGCGGCGCCCGCGCCCGCGCCCGGCGCGAGCTTCGTGGACCTGCCGCTCTCCGGCATGCGCGAGACCATTGCCAAGCGGCTCACGGCGGCCAAGCAGCAGATACCGCACTACCAGCTCGTTGCTACCGTCAATATTGAGAAGACCCTCGCAATGCGCGAGAAGATCAACGCTAGATTAGCGAAGGAGAGCCCCGGGGTTAAGGTGAGATTGGTTTATCATAGTGGATACATTGTGACGTTTAAGGAGAGCGCCAAGCGTCCAGTGGGCAATGATGACTATTATTGTGTGTTCTAAAAAAAACAAAGTATTATCATGAAATCAAAGGAAGGTTTTTTGTTGTACAAATGAGTTCACATGTTTGAGGGTATGTGAAATAACTTAATAACAATTGAGTGAGCAACTTAACAGAAGTGAGTGGCCACCTTTTTCTGTTAAGTTGACTACACTAATGTTAAAGGTTATTAAACTCTGTCATAATATGTTACACATTGTGTATTCATTTGTACAGCAAAAAAACACATTTCAATTTCGAGACAATGCTGTAGTTTATTAGAAAACACAATGATAGTAATGATAGCGCCAAGGGACGCTCGGTGCCCTCTTAAATCTTTTATGAATGAATATGCTTCCTCCGATAGTAATCGTGGTTCAGCGGGCCAAAGTTTCGCACGCGATGCGAAATATTTGAAATCACGGCTGCAACACTACTACAAATGAATTATTAACGTTTTAAAAACGGATTATAAATGAGTGTATCAATAACCAAACGGTCAGACCAGAAAGCGAGCTTATAAAATTGTGGTCACATCCACTAATAAAGGGTCTAAAACTACAGTATCCGTTTTCGGTCTTCTCTTTTACCCATACCGTTCCAGTTCAGTGTAGTGTAATAAGAGTTATGTTAAATTAATCTAATTATTTTCAATTATTGCAGGTGTCGGTGAACGACTTCATCATCAAAGCCGTGGCCGCGGCATGCAAGCGCGTCCCCGCTGTCAACTCGCACTGGATGGAGACCTCGATTAGACAGTATGTATACTATTGGATTGGACATGATTTGATTAAGTTATCTTGTCCTTAACTGTCATTGCGACATTTGAATTTGACAGATAAGGTCAAAGCATGGTATAACTATTCCAAGCTTATTCAACGTTTATTAGTAAGGAGTATAATGTATGGAATAGCAGGATATAAGGGATTCGAAGAGTCGTGTCGTGCGAGGAAATTAAACAACGACTAAGATGGGTATGTCGGAGAAAGGAAAGGTAGCCATCCCAGCCTTTTGGCGACTAAGGTCTATAAGTAAAAATTAATAGGTATAAAAATGACTAGAAAGAAAATTGGAGAGAAGGATTTATTGACTAAGTATAAAAATGCCGACATTCAAATACGTAATTATTTGAAATTAGGTAGTGTTGACGGAGATCCGCTACCCCGGAGCTCCTATTTCTTGGTGGTTTGGCCCTCCGAGCCTGCTGCAAAACTGTCATAACCTAAACCTACCTACTTATTCAATGTAGGCATTTTTATGCTTAGTCAATAAATACTTCTCTCCAATTTTCTTTCTAGTCATTTTTATACCTAGTATTTTTTTCTTATAGACCTTAGTCGCCAAAAGGCATCCCAGTAGTTAAATAACCCTCACTTCATCGGAAGACCTGCACTGACTTAAATGCCAGCATAATCCTGAGTTAGGACCATTTCGTGACGACCTTCTCTTGTGCGATCTCTATCCTTTATTGTTTATCACGAAAAATGTTTTCTTTTTGTAACTTAATGTAATTGATGTGAAAGTATTTATTTGTTTGTTCATTATTTGGTACAGTTTATAGCCCGGCCACGGTCATAGAGTACTTTTTGCCCCAGTAAATGTGCCTAACCCTCAAGATGTTTTTCCGCAGATTCTCGAACGTGGACGTGAGCGTAGCGGTGGCGACGCCGACCGGGCTCATCACGCCGATCATCTTCAACTCGGACTCGCGCGGCGTCATCGACATCTCTACGACCATGAAGGAGCTGGCACAGAAAGCCAAGGAAGGGAAGCTGCAGCCGCAGGAGTACCAGGGTGGAACTGTTACAGTCTCAAACCTTGGCATGTTCGGTAAATATGTGTTTGTAACTAGTATGTCTTGTGTAGTTTCCTGTGAACATGTGGCTGGTATTCAGTTAAACGGGTGTCCTCTTGTTTCACCGACACTCATTTCATAGAACGTATCGTTACACAGAATTTCACTTCATCGAAAGCTATTTTCTGCTGAAACCCTGTTGCTTTCAGGTTATCTTAAACATTAATTACGTAGGTAGGTTAGGTTAACTTGTACCTATCACGAAATCTAAACTGCGAAAAAGAAAGCCACGTTCTATGAAATTAGTGTAGGTGAAACAAGGGTAAACCATGTGAAAAATATGCATTTTAATCAATGCCAATCACTTTTGAAACGTTAATTATCTGTGTTCCAGGAATCACGATGTTCAACGCGATCATCAACCCGCCCCAGGCGCTGATCCTGGCTTGCGGTGGAGTGCAGGAGTTGGTTATTCCTGACGAGAAAGCCGAGAAAGGGTACGTGAAGGGTTCAATTCGAGAACGGTGAAACATAGAAAAAAAAACTTCAGTACACTGTAACGTTGTAACTACAGGCAGTTTTATGGAAAAAAAAAACCTGTCCAAGAGTCTCATTCTATTACACCAAATTAAAATAAGACAGCTATTGTTGACACGCAATTCTTACTCAAAAAATTGTTTGTTAGTGCAATAATAAGATAATTTGTTTGGCTCTTATTTTTACAAGACTGCGCGAAGCCAAAGGTAGGGTTATGAGTTTAACAGTACGAGTATATGTGATAAAAAGTCAGATGTACTGTAGCTCCTAATCTATTGGATAGATTTTTATTAAATGGGGTATTATGAATCATCAAGAACGCTTTCGTATCAATAGTGAGGCTTTACACTATATGGGTGCGTAAGGCTAGTCGCCATTTGGCTTTTTATATGAAGGAATAACCGCGTTTTGAAAATTTCCGTCACTAAAGTGACGAAGTGAGTCCTAAAGGACCATTACAGTATCGACATAAAGTTTAAAAAAAGAACCTTTTTTCGCAACTGTACATCTGAACCATACCAAAATTGTTTATTCCAGATTTAGGTTAGCCAAGTTCGTGTCGTTCACGGCGTCCGCCGACCACCGGGTGATCGACGGCGCGGTGGGCGCGGCCTGGATGAAGGCCTTCCGGGACAACATGGAGGACCCCGCCAACATCATCCTGTGAACGTGACTGCGACCGCTCGAAGCAATTTGTTTGATGGACCAACCCCAGTTGACCCCTTACTGACCACTCGGATTAGACTAGCTATAAAACTTGTTACACGTTGACTGCTTTCTCACTCTAACGCTTACCTAGTTTAGAAGTAATAGAAAGAGTCACTTACACAAGTTTTTTCCTAGTCTAGTGGTTTATACCACTGGACGGGCAAACATTGTATCAGGATTACAAACTGCAGTGATCTATTTGCCACTAACTCGAAATATAAATTTTAAAGGCAATTTTATTATATAATTGATGACAGTAATGCGTTTATTCATAATGCTTGTCAGAGCGACAAAGATAGACAAATTTAATCCTGATATAGTGGCACATATCTGTGTGGACATGATACGTCCTCTGCAAGTTAGATTTATAATATAACAAGCGCCCATAGGCAAATTGACTATTACATTATGATTGCAGTAATTGAAGAAAATCATGTTAACGCAGATAAACATTGTCCAGAGGTTATAAAACTGAACAGTGACGTTGGTCAGAAGAAAAATAATGCCCTGCCGCCATTTTGGGCCACGATTAAACGCAAAACAAAATGGCGTCTCGTCAGTTTTGTTCTCAGTTCACCTGCACAGTACGCCTCCAAATTGCACCGTTACCATGTATGAAATTGTAAATTTAAATCAATTTTAGCATTTATCGACGACTTCTTTAGTTTCCACGAGGTGTACATATTTAAGTGTTATTTATCATTATTTAGTTTTTTACTAGTGTTTAATAATGAGCTTGTAATCAGATGAGCCACTAAACAAATTGTGATGAGACCGTCTACTTCATCATCATAATCATGTCCTTCGATCTTGCATTGTCATTTGTAATATTTTTCATTGTTTTTTTCATGCCCGAGTGGAATCTGTACAGAATAGCAGTGGTATTGCACTGTAACAATTTTATATAGCTGTTTCCTACATTTTTGTATACATTTAAGCATACAAACTTTTGCCTGCCGAAGGATGTGCGGTTTTACATTAAGGGATTATTTATTTAGTATAAATGAGAATGATACGTACAAAGCTGTAGTAGTGACACTCCGTGATTTTTTATAGGTATTATTTCATTAAATTTGGAATCATCATCGAATGTATTTTGGAGTAAAGATCTTATTTCGTTATTTATTACTGCCAGTGGAGAGACGTCAGGATAATGAGCGTGCGAAGTAAATGGCTCGGCGCTAAATAGAATACACCCGCTTTGTTACCGTCGTGTCAAGTTTTGATGCCGATAGATGAGTTTATGAATGTTAGTAAATATATTTTATTTATAACTATTATTATGAGTTTTTATTCAGTCTTCCAAATCCGATTGACTTGCAATTGATACTGCAATACCCAAAAAGGCGGCTAACTAAAATGAAGTAATCAAAGCATTTTATACATACATACATACATACATAACGTCACGCCTTTATTCCCAGAGTGGGGTAGGCAGAGCAACAGAATACCAACAACTCTAAACTTGTTGATAATTCTGTAACCACATTTTGCATAGTCAGGCTAAGATGTTTACCAATGTATTAGTGACAGGTTGCAAGCCCATACTCTATGAATAACCATATTCAATTTAAAATGCTTATATTATTACTATGCAGTTAGTTGCTTTTGGTATTACGGCGGCAGCATAGCTTATATAATATTGTGTACCGAGGAACCGGGATATAAATTCCCACCACTTCGGCGGTAAGATCGCTCGTTCGGGCCCTAGGCGATCAAAAACAGACGACGGAGAAATCCTTCATACAATAGTTCTTTCTTCTTGGAAAGAGAGCCGTAGAAGATTGGAACCCCTGGGTTAGTGGAACGTGTTATTCATTCAAATTATTTGGAAATGTGAACTTTATGCTACTCTCCGAAGAAAGGCGTATGCGTAAGGTCTGCATATACAAAAATTCAACATTCGGTTTCATACAAAACTGCTGTTTATTTCACACGGCGACGCAAAAGCTTTTGTATTGGCAGAAATTACGCGACGCTCGCCTGGCTTCACCCTTACATTTGCGAAAGTCTTCTTGCAACAGAGCTTCTTTATTGCTTGGCAAAAACAGTTAGATTAAATGAGGATGCTGTCTGGAGTGTATTATTGGCAACAGCTACTTAGCATGGTATTTACCATTCGTGATTCGAGACCACTGTTGTAACCCGGCATCACGACAAACCTTCAACAAACCAAATATCTCCAAGTCATACAATTTTATTGAACTATTCTGGTGTGTTGGTAATCTTTCACTGCGCGCGCTAACCCCCATGTGCTTCTGCTTTGTCCACAAGAGAAAATACTCTTTAACCGAACAAATGTCCTCACGTGTGACATCCATGGACTTATTTCTGTAATATGTTGACATTGGCGAAATACACGTTAACATGAGTGAAGTCATTAATTAACAAAATAGTATTAGTTTTAAAAGCACTTAAAAAGCATTCAAGGCGCTAAGAGAAAGTCAGAAAACTGTTATAAGTAGGTATGCGTTGCCAGCAGTGAATGCGTTAACTAGTGGCAACCTATTTGCTGCACCCTTATAAAACCTCGTTAATTTGTAATAAGGTCACGGTCGCAATAGAACGGCGTGCAAATAAATAGAACCAAAGACTACTATTGTATACTTGGGTATAGACTGGTAACTCTGCTCTTTTTTCTGTTGTTGCGATACGTACGTGCTGCCATCTAGTTCGTCTAGTTAAAAGCTCAGCTATGCGTATGTGTGTGTAGGCACGTGCTTACACATAACCACATACGTAAGTTATTCGCTGACCCCTTTATTCATACAATATCACAACAGTATTTAAAGACCACTAATAGTTAAGATGCGTTGTTGGCACACATTAACTATTATAATTTAAACACTGTTCAAATTTTATATGAAAAAGGGGTTAAAGGTTGATTTAGTGTAAGTAATACAAAAAAGAACATATCAGGCGTGATGGCAATATTAATTACCTTGAAAACTGATAAACTCCAAAGAAAATAGTCAACATTGATCTAAGTAGTCAACGCGATACGTTTTGGTTAATTGAATAAGTTGGCGCAGTTACAATATAATTATACTTAAAACACATCGTTCATTCGCGAAATGATGAACTTTTTAATTACCTACTTATTAAAACGGTTTGCCGTAAGTATAAGTAGTGGCTTTACCCATTTCGCAAATGTGCGACGGGCATTTAATTAATACGCTGCGCCGCGCCTGATCAGTTCTTATTTGAATAAACCAGTGAGTTGTTGACATCTTTTCTGCCATCCACTGAATACAGGATCCCTTAAGAACGACAAAATTATAAGTCCCGTGACATCCCTGGCGAAATTCACCAGGTTGTAAAAAAAACCATTTTTCAGACCATTATTTTCCCAATGGTTTTTAATAGCTTACTTATATAACTAATTCTCTCTGTAAGGATCATATATTTAATGGGTCTTCCTTATGCTGCGGCCGTATCTACTGGCATCTCATTTTTAACAAAGAAAGAAAGATACTTTACAACAACGTCTTAACTACTTTTAACACGAATATTTTTTAAATCCCCAGATGAGGTCGCAGCGTACCTATTTCGAGATTTCGAGGAATGCAACTAATTACACGTCATGTAAACATATGAAAATGTAAATAAATTATTTATTACATTGAAGTTTATTGTGTTTAAAACTAGTAGGTACATTCGCATTAAAAGTATTTGCTAAATCCATAACAATAACATAATTTGAGTAACAATTTAATGTAGATACGTTTTCAATACAAATTAGCATAATTGTGATGATGACCCTTATTGAACATGTAAACCTACTCTAGTAATAGAGATTGTAAATCTAGAAATTAACATAAAGTGAAAAAATAGTTACGGACGTCAGACCTTAAGGTTCCGAAAATTGAGCTTTGTTATTAAGTCTATTTTTAGATGGGTCACTTTTTTACGACTATGATTATAAATTACTTCATTTTTTCCATTCATTTAGCACAATATTTACTTAAGGTTGGCGTCATGGTTGGGTATCAATTTGTAAGGGGCATTTTCAATGCTTACTAATAATGTTGGACGTTGACTTTTATATCCGACTTTTGCAGTGCAAGCTTGTCCCAAATAATAAAAAAAACACATCTATCCTATTTGCATGATAACTTTTACACCTCAGCAATTGTCTAAGCTAAACATTATGATAATTACAAATACAAAACTGAAAATAGCGAATTGTGACAATCAGAAATCAGCACATCGACGGAAAATGACTAATTTTTAAATCAATTTATGGACCGATTTAATCTACGAGCGGGCGCACATTTCGGATTTGATTGATAACGCCTTTATCATATCAAATCCAAAAGGTGGGCCCGCCGATTAAATCGTTGTGCAAAAAAGGTGACCTGTCGCTTCGCCTAGTTTAATTACGCAGATTTTCGTTTCGCAGACAACTATTGGCAGACCTTTCTCTTGGCCGAGTAACGTTTGGTATAATTTCGTTACGCCTATTATTTGCTTCGCCGAATAGTCGGTAGACAGTAAAGCGATACGCAGAGTTACGTTTAGTCGATTGTTTGTTTCGTAATTGTTTCATTTTACCGAACAACTGTTCGTCGATACATGATATAAGCAGAGATGTGACATGGCATCATTATTGTTTAGTAGATTTAAGGTTCAGTCGATTTTTGTTTCGGCATTTTTTCAGTTAAGTAACTGTACAACTGTTGCATTTTTATGGAAGACTAATCAGGGCAGATCCGACTCGGATAGGTTAGGTTAGAAGGTCAAGGCGGGAGCCAAGCTCCGAGGTTATTTTTTTTTTATCTCAGTAAATAACAAACACAACAAAGTCAATTTAAAAATAGGTAAATTATTAATAAACCGAGCAGTTACTTAGGGCAAATGATACTAAGGTTCATCGGAACTTGACTAAATGACAACAATAATAATATCAAAACTTATGCGGGTACATAAGGAAATCACGAAGAATTTATACCGCCACTAATCAGTGTTTATTACACGGCATATTATTATAAAACCACCAATGATGTCATAGCGTAATCCAGACACATTCGCAGTATTTGATGCCATTCCCAGTGCAAAACGAAAATGTGGCAAACAGTTAATATGATGATGAATAATAGTTGAACCGTTTAAAAGCGAACAGTTGTTCGAGCAAACATTCAAAATGTGTAGTGATTAATAGGCTTAACGAATTTCTGCCAATAGTGGTTCAGGTTACTGACTCATAAGCCAACTAAAACAGCTGCTAAAGGTTGAGTTACGAAACGTTAGTCTGCGAAACAATACATCTACGAACAAATCCATCGGCATACCGTTACTCGGCGAAACGTTGTCTGCCAATCAATAATCTGCCAAATAATTGTCGGCGAATCATTAGGTAACCCGTTGCGCAAAATGATTTCAAAGTTAGTCCTTTTTGGTCGGTGAGCTTTAAAAATTGCCCCCCAGAGAGTCGATTTTTGAATGCCACTTGTGATTATTTGACTTTTGTAAAAAATAATGGGTGCCAAAAGATAAAGTAAATTTGTCAAAGGAGCTAAACTCTTGAAAATGGGAAGAACATGAACACTCAGTCTGATCTCATAAGCATCGAAAATCTTGCTGAAAATTATACAAAACCGATTGCGAAATAAAGCAGAAGAATTGATTGGCGAAGACCAATATTGATTCGGTAGAAACAAGGGCACAAGAGAAGCTATATTGGCTTTACGAACGATAGCTGACAAAAGGATGGATTTGGGCACATAAGTATATAGCTTCTTGATTTGGAAAAAGCCTTTGATAGAGTTGATTGAAGAAAGATGATGGGAACACTAGGCAAGCTAGAATAGATTATAGTGATTTGTGGATTATCATGGCATTGTACAAATATCAGGAAACGGTTATGAATATCGGGGAAAAAAAAGGAAAAGCAAGGATGAGCTAAGGAGTGAGACAGGGTTGCACGATTTCAGCATTTTAATTTTTATATCACTACATAGTATAAAACAAATTCGCTTTTTCTGTCCCTATATCCCTATGTATGCTTAAATCTTTAAAACTACGCAACGGATTTTGATGCGGTTTTTTTTAATAGATACAGTAATTGAAGAGGAAGGTTTATATGTATAATACTTTAATCCGGAGCGAAGCGAGGGCGGGTTGCTAGTATTTATATAAAGTCCCATTAATAAAGTCAAAAATGATAATGTACAGGCAGTAAAATTTAATGGACATAATGTCATGCAGATGGAGTATTGCACTATATGCAACCGAGGCGTGGACTGGACTCTAATACAGGGGGATAGAGAGAGGCGGGAGGCGATTCAGCTGTGGTGCTGGAGAAGGATGGAAGGCATTAGTAGAACGGAGATGGTATCCAATCAAGAGGTATTGGCGAGAGTAAAAGAGAAGAGAAGGATATTGGAGTGTGTGGAGATCCAGAAGAATTGGGATGATTGGCCATTTATTGCAGCACGACATGCTTATTAAAAGGGATCGTATCATAATACATAGAGTTCAAAATATCTAATGGGTCATAATACATAATGTTCATAATATACTGGGTGGAAAAAATGTATGGGCCCTGGAGGGGATCTACCTTAAATTATTAAGTTATCTCACTTTACTAAAAGGAAACATTCCTTTATTTTTTAAAAGAAACATAACTACATTCAAAGATATTTTAAAATTCACCTGCCTCAACCGGGAATCGAACCAACTAAAATTTAAAAAACAAACGCGCTATTTTTTTAGACGAATTGGGAGCATTATTGTACAGGATAAAATTTATCCAATAAACATTTCACCTTACACTCATCTGTTGTACGAGATACCCATCAAATTGATTATTTATTACAAGTTCTTTATTAATAATACCTAGTACTGTTCATTTGTACAAGAAGTAAGGGTTGAGGTAGAAAATGTTATTGGGAGCAAACAACACAACACTTTGCAGAGGGCTGGCTACACGAAATGTATTTCAATTTAAATAGTAAGTTTGTGTATCCGGAACGAGGGGATCATTTCGAGCAACTTATCAGTTAAATTATTAAGATTCTTTTCTCTTCTTAATATCCGTGTACGTTATAAAAACGTTTCATGTATATGTGTTCTTCGTATTGATGATAAAATAAAATTAATATTAGTTTTCACTTTTTTATTTCAAAGACCAAATGTTTATTGGACAGATTTCATTCTCAACAATAATCCCACCGATTCGAATAATAAAATGGAGATATTACGAAAATAGTTTATTTTTTATTTTTAGTTGGTTCGATTCCCGGGTGAGACAAGCTAATTTCAGAAGACCGTTGATTACAGATATATTTCTTTAAAAAATAAAGGTATGTTTGCTTTCAGTAAAATTACCTAACTAAAGGATTTAGTTAGGACATTTTAGGTAGTAGTTAGGTAGTTCCCCTCCAGGGCCCATAGATTTTTTCTACCCTGTATAATGGTTTTATTTCTGAAACCGAATACTTTAGGAATTTTTAAAAGGCCATTACGTAGAGCTCGTTTGGTTAGGTTAGGTTTGTTTTATAACAATTCTGAAAAAATTACGGTTTCAAAAATAAAACCATTAGAAAAAGAAAAGAAAGAAAAATACATTTATTCACTAAACACAACAAGACACACAAAAAGTTAAAACAGTAAAGTAAAAGACAAAGTGGTAGTTAGGTGTGTCTTCGTGGAAGTGAATCGGATACTGGCTCAGCATGATGCTGAGGTGCTAGGCGCCTGCAGCGCTGATTTTCAGCCAGCACCGAATGCGACAGACGGACGGAACGTTGCACAAACTAATAAATAAATGAAATTGTAATTAATTACTTACTATTAAACAAATACTTATAATCAGACCTTATAATGAGATAGTAAAATAAAAACCTTACATAAACATAATTTTAAATAGAAGGTGCTTACTTAGCTAGTATACAGCATTGACAATTTAAGACAGAACTACAATTTTATTAAAAGAAAAAGGAAAAAATAAAATAAAAATAACAGTGCTGGATAGGAAATTAGGATTTTTGGAGCGTCAACAAATAACCTTTAAGTTTACGCTTAAAGGTGTACCTGCTAGGCGCTCCTTGGATGGGAGGGGGGAGATCATTCCAGCACTTGGACGCCGCAAACCTGAAACTACCCCGAAACGCCGCGGTCCGGTGCAGCGGCACTATTGCCCTGCATTTATACCGGCGCACACTACTTGTCCACTGGACCTTTTTAAAGAGGTACGACGGGATCTCATGCTGCACCACACCAAACATAAGGGTCGCCAGGTGCATGCGCCTCCGCGCAGACATGTTTAGCAGGTTAGCGGCGTTCAAATACGGAGTGATATGGGAGCGGGGAGGGACTCTAAAACATTACACATTATACATTATAACCAAACCAAAAACATTAAAGAGGTAAAGATTGAAGGAAAGAGTGATAGAGCAAGGCGAAGGAGAAGCTACGTGTCGTTTGTAGAGAGAGGTGAAGGAGCTGTCAGAGAAAAGAGAAGATTGAATGGAAATTACTCCACCGACAAGAGCAGCAGGGCTCTTAAATTAAAAGAAGAAGAAACAATAACTGATGGGGCGGCGATCCCCTTTACGAGTGGGTTGGATGGACTCGTTATTAGGACAGGCGTGACCTTCAAAAATATATACTTAAACAAATCAGTAATTCTCGGCCATTTTGGTGTGCTTAGGCAATAAATTCATGTGATTCAAAAATCGACCCCTTCTGGCTGTTTCGAATGTTTTTAACAAAAGTTCCACTTCACCTATCTTACAAATCTTAGTCCACTGTTATTTCATACTTGTAAGTAACTTATAACTGCACCGTAGCTTTCATTTACTCGAAATTCCGTTCCTTTCTTCAGGATTAATTTCGTGAGTAGGTAGATAGGTATGTAAGTAATACCGCTGATATTTTCATGCCTCCCTTTTCTTTGAAATGAGTCGAATTTATATTATTGTCCACAATATTGTACGAGTGCACCATGTAAAGAATATAATATGGTTTTTTATTTATTAGTATTATTAGCATTTTCCGCTTTTCGTGTTAATTTTCCTCTTTCCCATTTAAATTGCTTCTATCTTTTAAACAGGACCTGCTTGTTTTGTCTGTGTTATCTATAGTTTTATTCAATTATTTTTTCATTTTGATTATTGGTTGCAATCCTATGAACCCTTTCTCAAACGGTCAATTATTTTTCAGCTTGACATTCCCGGAACAAGACCATTGATTTTCACGACGTTGGCCAATACATTTCGCTAATTGATGCTTGGAAGGCGGCGTCAAGGCCAAGTCTATAAAATAATGACAATAAACTCTTTTTAAACAAAGACTCACTAATCTTAGAAATATTGTTTTTTATGATGATCAGCCATGGTGTTCTTTGAGTTGGGTATTTCGCTTCATCTTCATCATAAGGGAGGCGACACTCACTGTTTTGCTCTAACACCCGTTACATAACGGAAGTACCTACAGCAGGTCTTCACTGCAGGTCATAATGTCAATATTTTCTTTTTCACGGATTATACCAGACAGGATCATTGTCTAAATAAGTGTTCTAGTTATAACTGGGTCATCCTTCCTTGCTCTGGACACAACACCTCCTCCAAGAATCTCTTGTAACCTAGAAATAATAAAACCAAATTATAATTACTACTTTTATTATTATCAGTCCTTTAGTTATTTTATATTAGATTGCGCGAAGTCATTACCTAGATGGTAACGAGTTTACGGTCGATTGTAGAAATTTATGTGACAATCCAGATATCGGAGTCTTCCTATAATGATTCCTTTTTAGGTACAATTTTGAAACGTTACCCTTATGATAGTGGTACGAGTAGGTATCATAGTGTGTCATTAAAGCGTTTAATCTAGAAAATTTATTTTTCCCTTTCAATGCAATAAAATAAGTCGAGAAAATTTAAAATTACATCCACACATTTACTACCCGTCACTCAAATGTAGAATGAGGCAACTACACAAACAGTTATCTTTGTGGTCATATTATACACTAAGTAATAGCCGTTGCCCGCGACTTCGTCCGCATAGAAGTCGTTTCTCGCTATTCCCTCAGAAACTGTTAAATCCCGGGATAAAAGTACACCTATGTTCTTCCCTGGAACTCAAACTATCCCCAATTTTCATCTAAATCGGTTCAGCGGTTTAAAACTTAACCAACAGACAGACTGACAAAGTTTATTTTTACATTAAAATGTATCATCTAAATATGGATAGACAACTTTTCCAAAACGAAGACCAAGCCACCGCGCTCTACGACGACATGACAAACATTTAGTTTGCTGTATGTAGTTTTCCAAGGAAATTAAAAGAATTACGTACCTACTTAAGTCCCTAGAGACAAAACATAGAACTTTATGCTGCCTATACGTGGCTTGTACGTTGGCCACTGCACCGCTACTGATAGGGAGGATGGCCCTATACTTGGACACGGGACTAAACTACATAATAGGTTCGTGTCGAGTGTCTAAGTAGTGGCAAATTTAAAATTTAATTTAAATTAATTGGTTCTTTTCGTATTTTTTGCTAATTTATTATAACTATACTCTTACTAACATAATCATAAGGACAAATCACAATTGTTATCACAACATATGGAGAAATCTGAAATAAATGTATTTGAATTGAATTTTAGGGTTTTTTACCGTGAGCTTGAGATGTTTGATATGAGCTTAAACTTTACCTGTATTTTAAAGCCAGCGACGCAAATTTACGGCACTAGCGTTGAATACCCGCAGCCAATATATGCAGCATCCACTACAACAACTTTCTTGTTCACCACCATCGACGCCTTCGAGAAAAACTAAATCGCATGCCATTGAGAAGCCTAAAATAAAATTCTGTGTTTTCAAATAGTTTCCGGACGAATGTTAACAATTCTAAACTAATATTATTAAATTTTCGAGTGCTTTTACACCACTTTATCTATAACTAGCGACCGGGCAGCGGCTTCGCCCGCTGCATTTTTTTTTACATGACTTAGGGGTATGAAAAATAGATGTTGGCCGATTCTCAGACCTACCCGATATACATTATTTAACTTGGTGTCAGAAGTGAGATTTTGATCATGTTACTTCTTCACCAACCAGATTCAAAAGGCAGGCTAATCCAGAACCAGGATACAGGTCAAGATCCATAGTATAGCTTGCCCCATTAACGCAATATACCAATTTAAATAGATAACACGAGTCCGGCAATTCATATCATAAAAGACCAAAACCACTCCTGCCGTCTGTTAAAACATTTAAAGACACAGGTCAGGCCAAATGTTTCAAGTCATTATTATCAAAGAAAGAAAGAAAAGGTAAGATAAAGCTTTGTTAAAAGGAGTTTCTGCCAGACTTTTTCAACTAGCAGAAAATAGTCACTCGGCTGCCACCTGCGAAATAAAGTTACCGTTTTTTGTGAAATAATTTAAGCAAAGGGACGTTGCTATAGTGAGTAGGTAATAAAAAGTAGGTACACAAGATTTAGATATGTCTCATTAAACGTTTTTTTACCATTCTGTTAAAAAAAGAATAGAAATCAATCAGTTGATCGGGCACAAAGGTCTACTCCCTACTAAAAAAAATAGTTTACTAAACATACTTGGCTGGTTTAACGTAATCGGCCCTCAGGCCATTCCTATTACCTATGTTTGATAGTGCTATTCATTTCTGTTTCATTTCTGTTTCCAATCTCAAAACGAGCAAATTACTTTCCCTTACACTGAGCTAAGTAAACACAAAACCGATTGCAAGCGTGTTATGTAGGTATCCTAAAATTCATGTAACAGTAAATAGTTAAACAATAAGAGATGAACATTACCTAAGTTTGGAAAGCCACCTGTATGCAAATAGTATACAGAGGCACTAGGAATACCGGAAACCAAGGTCAGCAGCAACCACCACCACGAGTCTCTCGATCTGCACCCGTTGCTGTCGCTACCGAGACAAACTTAAGCCAGAAATAAACCTAAAATTAAAATGGGTGTTTTTTGAGTTACTCCTGTGTGGAACACATGCAATGATTATTTATAAGGTACTTAGTCAAATTTTACAAATAATAATGTTTTAAGCGTTAAATATAATGGAAGCACTCTTGCTTGGAATAAACACAACGTACTTATACTAACCACCCTCTAAGACATGCCAAGTCCATCCCACGCAAGAAAACACATAAAATTTATAAAAAAAATAAAAACATTTGGACATAACATGGTAAGTATTATGTAAGTAAAGAATTGTCTTACAAAATAGAATAAGGAAATTTTAGTTCAACATCATAGGAGCACTATTCCATTGAATGAAGTGTTTAGTAAAATACAGAGGCACTAGAGTTTAATACTCGCAGGCAACCAATGTGAGCAGCAACCACCACAACGACTTTCTCGTTTTACACTGCCATCGGCGCCGCCGGAACCATCCCGTGCCAAAAAAAGGACCTAAAAATAGTTGATTTTTTATGTTTTATTTCATTTTTGATACGTGACTTGTTCATAAGCCACAAAATAATGATCTTACAAATTGAATCAAAGATATTTAAGCGCAAAATAAAAGGAACACTCTTTCTTGTACAAGACAATGCACCAACTGCACGGGTCTCTTGTACCCTTTAAAGCATGCAAAGAGAGCCCCATGGCAGGAAATTACCTAAAAGTAAACAATCAATTAAGTTATTTCATCTAGGATACATAACTTGATATTAAGGTAGGTAATGATGGTCTAACAAATTGCAATAAGGATATTTCCATTTAACATAATAGGAACACTCTTCCATTGATTGAAATAGTAAATACAGAGGCGCCAGGATTTCATACTCGCAGGCAACCAATGTGAGCAGCAACCACCACAACAACTTTTTCGTTTTACACTGCCATCGGCGCCCCCGGAACGATCCGGTGCCAAAAAGGACCTAAAATTAATATTTATTTCGTATTTCATTTAAGATACGTTACATGCTAATAAGCAAGTAAATTATGGTCTTTTAAAAAGAAACAAAGATATTTAAGCTGAAAATAAAAGTAACACTCTTTCTTACCCAAGACAAAGCACCAACTGCATAGATATAAAACATGCAAAAACAATTCCATGCCAGAAAAACCTAAAATAAATATATAATCATCTGGGATACATAAAATGATATAAAGATAGTAAATGATGGTCTTACAAATTTGAATAAGGAAATCGAAGTTTTACAAAATATAAACACTCTTCCATGGACTAAAATAGTAAAAAATGGGAATAAACCATTTTTATTTCAAAATTATATCTTCTTATTTTGTTAGCGTGACTAATATTTGAATATTCATGTTAAATTACAGCTTTCTAGCACTGAGAGTCTCTGAGCTAGGCTGCGGACGGACAGACATGGCGAAACTATAAAGGTTCCTAGTTTGTCTACGGAACTCTAAAAACGATAATCCTACATTACTTAAGAGCGTATAGATGATACCGTTCTAATGAGTATCTAGCAATTTGTTTTCGGTGCCGTAACTATTCTTATTAATGAATAATCAATATAAGTAAATAAATAATTACCTAATGATTTAGGCATCATGAGGATTACTAAATACTACACCTGTTTTAAATTTAATTCCGGTGGTTTCAGCTATTTCAGAGAAAAAGGGGCTTGATGGATAGACGCACAGACGGACAGACCAACAGATCAAAGACGGGCAGACTGATAGACGGACTAGACTGATAAAAAGCATAAAATAATACTCCTATATACGTAATTGTTTATTGGCTTTAGGTATAACACACTCGTACGTATAGGTTTAGTAAGTCTTACATAATTAAAATCGTATATGTATTTTCAGCCTTTTTTTATTCTTTCAATTTTTGTACTGTAAAGTGTTTACATACATAACTACATAATTATATGTAATCAAACAACACCGCATAATATACTGAAAGGTAAAGGTGATGGTCAGAAAGTTCTTTACGTGAGAACGTATCTTAATTACAGTTCCAAGAATCTATTTCAGTAAGTAAACTTATATAATGCCCCACTTACCATCAGGCCTTTTGCATCCGTGGTAAGATATTCTAGACTCGAAAACAAGTAGTCGCGCTTGTCAAAAAGAGTAACTACTTTTTGTGGGTAGGCACTCCCGTACCATTGTAAGATTACCCACAGTAATATTTCTAAAATCTTAATGTAAAATATAACTTATGGTTAAGATAATCAATGTTTTAAATATAGGAAGTAATTTTATTCTTTGATGTGTATAACTATTATTTAAACAATTGTTACAAAATATTGCTTCTGTTTTGTTTGTACATTTTTGAACGATAATAATTCCTTGTTAGATTTCTAAACGAAATATTTATTGGAATAATAGTGGCATCTGATTGGTTGCAAACTATCATTGGTTGACATTTTTACTGACCTGTGATTGGTTATATCACAGTAATTTAGTGATTACCATTGGTCGATAAATGTATCAGCTGTGGTTTGTTATCATCATGGTTTTGTGGCTTGCTACTGGTTGTAATTCAAATTGATTAGAGATGTTAATTGGTTTACAACCTGAGATTTCTATTGGTCGAATGTGGCGGGAATTTGTCGGGCAGGAAAGGGTATAAAAAGCGGTGCTCGATAGCATCGACAAGTTTTTCTGCCCGGCGAGCTCCAGTAACAAGTTAAGTACCCTTACTATCTTGCTCTTATTGTTTCCTATTGTGTCTTACTATGTTTTATGTGTGATGTTGCTGTGTAATAATCCTGTGACTATGATTTTTTATGTAAACCTTCATAGCCTATTAGAAAGTTTCTCTTTGTGAATATAATCCCTGTGTACTTACATTCCTCACTCCAACATGGAGTAGATATTATTACTTAGTCCATTTTGCTGTTTACTGTGTTTTCTGTGTGTCATAGATAAAGTAGCTATTATTACAATATTCCACAGTTACTATGAAAAGATCAATATACCAAATCTCTGCCAGTTTTCTTTTCAACATTTAATTTAAATTCCGTCATAGCTTAGTTGTATATTAAAATCTTTGCCAGATAATACTTCAAAATGTATGTAATCAGCTTTAATAACTTGTATTGTATACCATTCTTCAACTATCGAATATATCAATGTCTGTACATATTTAGCTCGTTTAGGACTACAAATACCCACAGTTTGACATAATATAAAAATGTATGGTATAATCCGCTGTTTTACTTATTATCTATCTACCCTCGCTAATTTAATCATCATAATTTAAAATCATTCTTCCAGTAACAAATTTATCTAGTTCTATCTTTAACCTATTTTAACACGCTCGTCACACACATAATTATAACCTTACATAGGGAATCGAACCCGGGATCGCAAGCTTTGTAAGCTTCTGCCTATTGCCTGCCTGTCCAGTTACTGGACTACCTACTGTAGGTAGGTAGTGTCGCTTAACTACCAACTTGACTAAGCGTGTCGTCTAATTTTCTTATTCGGCTTGTCCAAGGCAAAATCAAAATACAATCGTGCACCGGTCCTTGTTGTAACCCTGTGACAATCCTATTCGTTCAAATTATCTCCATACAATTTGGAGCACGCTCACTGTAGGGTTCCGACGCCGTTACTACAAACACAACAAAACTACCGGTCTTTTCTATTTGAAGCTCTTTGATGATCTCTTAGGTGTTGTTTAGTTGGTATAAACACTTTAGTTGCCTGTATCTCAAGAACCGATTCAATCTACTTAAATTAGGTAACAACACCAATGTTCGACACTTTTAGCTGACATGCACCAATAATCGACAGAAGCTTTTAATTCTAAGATCATAGGGAAATTGATTGTTGCAAAACAAATAAATAACTCTTATCTTCTTTGAGTAAGAATCAATGTCGAACATTGGTCCTTTGTCGACTACTGGTGTCTTTACCTTTCGTTACGTGCTTTCTTAAGACTCTTTTCATAATTTTAGAACTTACAGTTTTGGCTGTACGGAGTGGAGACAATAACTCTAGCGAAAATGGCACTTTTAGAGTTCAATTCATCCAAAACGGTGCCCCAAATGATAGTGTTTTATCTACCTACCTACACGTAATGTTTTTTTCATAGCTATATATAATACAGGGTGTTTTTTTGGTCAGCAACTTCCACAATAGGGGTTATATTCATGTTTCTGAGCTCAAAAAAAATATAATTTTTATATATCACCTCTCGTTTCTGTAGCTACGAAGGGGGTAGGCCGCTTATCGTCACGATGTTATTGTTTGTTACTACCCTCACAAAACTGCGCAAGCGACGTCAGTTCCGTGTTTGTTTCGAAGCGAGTGCTTGTTAAGTAACGTGTTACAATTTTTTTTTATTATACTAATTGATAAAACTTAACTGACTTAATAACATCCAAAATTAAATGCTCTTACCATCTGTATGCGGACGACCTGCAGTTATACGTGCAAGCTAATGTAAACGACCTGACCTCTGCAATTGCTCTCCTCAATGATGATCTGGAGCACGTTGCTGACTGGTCACGAAGCTTCGGCATATCCGTCAATCCCTTAAAGTGCAATGCAATCATTGTGGGGAGCTCACGTCAGCTTCTAAAGTTGGATACAGTTTCCGTCGCACCGGTTTTGTTTAATAGCAGTGCTATCCCTTTCTCGGATTCAGTCAAGGATCTCGGTCTCGTCGTGGACTCTCGGCTTTCTTGGGATGACCATATTTCTGATGTGAGCCGCAAGGTCACGAGTACTCTACGTGCGCTTTATAGATTTAAAAATTTCCTCCCTGTAAGTACCAAAACGTTACTCGTGCGAGCACTGGTGCTGCCTATAATTGATTATGCCGATGTGTGCATCACCAACGTCAACCAGGACTCCCTCAATCGTTTAGACCGTCTCCTAAATAATGGCATACGTTTCATTTTTGGACTTCGTAAATATGATCATATTTCTTTTTTCCGCCGTCAACTCAATTGGCTCCCCATTCGTCAACGTAGGTCCTTTAGGATTTTGTGCACTCTCTTCTCTATTTTGTTCGAGCCCTCTGTTCCAGATTATCTTAAATGTAAATTTAATTTCGATGCCCCACGTCCTGGGTGTGAATTACGTTCCTCCCGCTGCCTAAAACTCAAAATTCCTCTTTACCGTACTGGGTTTATGTCCGATTCTTTCGCCCTTCAGGCAATTCGTCTCTGGAATGCGCTACCATTTGAAATACGACAAGTGTCCAGTAAGTTTGTATTTAAACGTAAGCTTCGCGAACATCTCCTCAAGAAAGAACTTAAGTAAGTGTCATCATCTTCATCACACACTGTTTTCATTGCATGTATTTAAGTATTGTTTATGTATTATATAAACTTATATATTATTTATGTATTATATTTTTATTTTTTTTAAATGTTAAGTAGCTATTTAGATTTAATTTAGTTTTTAACACTGTTCATTTCTCTAATTGCACCGGTTTTTTATTCTCTGTTGAACATGTGGTTGACTGGTAGAGAATGCCTTTAGGCATTAAGTCCGCCATTTGTACTTTTTACATTTATTTGTATTGTGCAAAGAAGATTAAATAAATAAATAATAAATAAATAAAAAAAAGGCTCGGCGAGAAAAAATACTTCTGGACAATCGTGAAATGTTTGATGTTGTGAACATTTTTTTTTCAAATTTCAAATTCAAAATCATTTATTGCGTATCACATTTCATTAACATCAGATGGAACTATAGGCTAAAGCTTAGGTATGCATGTGACGCCCTGCAAGGGCACAGCAACATGAGAGGGCTAACTAGATTTATAACAATTTAAATTATTCTAGATCCTAATTATTGCACTTTATCACAATTTACTTTGTGAGTGGTCAAAACATTGCTGACACCGTTAGGATTTGGACTGAACGATTTCCTAATCGGCAGGCCATTACGCGCTACACTGTAAGGTCTATCGTTAGCAACCTATACGAGTGGGGTACTTTTGAAACGCCACGCCATGCTCAAGGAAGAGGCCAAAGTGGGCTTGCAGTGGGTTTTAAGCAGGCTATTCTCCAATTCAGGCAAAACGCCAAAGAAAACTATTGCGGTTTTGTAATCCATACCATTATCTGTAGTTAAATGCCATTTCAGAACGATTTTTAACAACAATAATCTACAATTTTTTAACCTAAACCGTGTTTGTAATCTTTGACGGTCCTAAGCCCGTAACAAGTATGAAGGGAAAGATGAATCATAACATTGTGCACGGGGATTAGGTACGTCATTAAAGTCTCGGTAAACACGACGCAAGGTAACCACAATTAAGAAAAATAATGGGAATAATTGAAAATGCTATTTCTCTGACTTCCTTAGGTTTTTAATTTTTTAATAAGATATTCGGATTCAGCATTAATCGTACTATCTCTCCTGCTTTGGAATTTGTCGACCAAAAAAACACCCTGTGCATCACACGGTGTTGTGAAGAAAATAATATAACCCTTTTTTTGTCACTAATGCCATCATTAGTCTTGTCATCAGATAGATAGACAGACAGACAGACAGACAGACAGACGGACGGACGGACGGACGGACGGACGGACGGAAGGACGGACAGACGGACAGACGGACAGACGGACAGACGGACAGACGGACAGACGGACAGACGGACAGACGGACAGACGGACAGACGGACAGACGGACGGACAGACAGACAGACAGACATACAGACAGACAGACAGACAGATAGGCAGACGAATTTATAATATATCAATGACCCGCCCTCGCTTCGCTCCGGGTTATATTATACCTACATTAAGTACTACAAACATAAAAATCAACAAGTGTAATAATTAATTTTCTTTTTAAAGTTACTAAAAGTAACAAAAATTTGCGCTTTAAAGCTTAATATTTCCTAAATGAATCCCTTAATCAAAAAATTGTGTCCACAAACCCGGAATGTTTTTGAAAGACCTACCTATCCAACGATACCCCACACTATGGGGTAGACGAGAAAAAAAATACATCCCTACGTTACGTTTAGGGGAGGTACCCTAAAAATTTAATTTAACATTTTAGTGAACCACTTTGTTGGCGTGACTAATATGCATATTCATGCCAAATTTCAGCTTTCAAGTCTCTGCGCTAGGCAGCGGACGGACGGACGGACGGACGGTCATGGCGAAACTATAAGAGTTCCTAGTTTGACTACGGAACCCTAAAAATGTAGACACTTACGCCGTAAACGTCGTTTGTAAAGGTCTATGACATTTTAAAACTATAATTAACTCGAGAGAACGTTTTCTTGTACGAGCGTTTGGCTTTTGGATGTTCGGAGTTAGTTTTCTAGGTCCAATCGTGGTTTCAAAAAGTAAAGTAACTGTGAATTAATGGAGTTTAGTATTTTTTTCTGGTCTCACCAGATGCATAGTTTCCAACGGCCTGTCGGCCTGGTTGAACGCAGCCTAATCTGTTTAAAAATGGACTGTAGGACCGCAGCTTAAGGTGAACATTTCCGAGCATTTCGGAGAACACTCGTTTATATCGCAATTCCCTAAGAAGGTATAAAATATATTTATATATATTCTGGAATAAAGTATGCTATATATGTTAAATATTATTTAATTAAAATGTATGTATGTATGTAAACTCTTTATTGCACAAAAATATAAATATTACAATTATAATAATAAATTAATGTACAAAGGCGAACTTATCCCTAATTGGGATCTCTTCCAGCTAACCCTGAAGCAAATGAGTAAGGACAATGCATGGGGTTGGACACATACAAGTTTGCACAAAAAGTAAAAAGAAATGATGATACTTATAAATAAATAACGAAATTTTAAACAAATTAGCAAACTAAGTACACAAACCAATATAAACGTACATGTATAATACACACATATATACATATATACATACATATACATATATACCTACATAAATATATAAATAACAACTCTAATCAATATAGGAACCTGACTTCACGACTCATTCAGCCACAAAGTTTTTAAATTCCTCTTTAGAGAGTTTACAGAAGGGGACTGCCTTAAGGACAACGGAAGTTCATTCCACAGTTGGACACCACGGACTGTGAAGGATTTGGCATAGAAACGTGTTTTATTACACGGAACCGCAAGGGAAAGATTGGCGCTGGAACGCAGGCGATGACCGCTGCCGCAGGCCAGATAGTTGAATCTTTCAGAAAGATAGGGTGGGGAAGAAGGAAGGAAGAGGACATTGAAAAGGAGTGAAAGTACATGTAAATCTCTACGGCGGTGGATAGGAAGCCATTTCAGCTGCGTACGAAACATCGACACGTGATCGAACTTTCTCAGCCCAAAAACGTACCGAATACAAACGTTCTGCAGACGCTCTAGTCTGTCAAGTAGCTCCTCTTTTAAGTCCAAGAACGCTATATCGCCGTAATCTAGAAGCGGGAGTAATAAGGAACGCGCAAGTGTCAGTTTTGTCGGGAAAGGCAGGAAATTCTGCAGGCGCCTCAGGGAGTGGAGTGACGCAAAGAGTTTGCGATGTATCTGCGGTTAAGTAATAACTAGATTTAGCCTGCGACTACGAGTAGGTAGATCAGCGTAGAACATCGCTACTCGCTATTGTCTACCTATCTCGCTAGGGCTGTATGTCATGGCCAGAGGTGAAGCACGCAGCCTAAATTAGAGCTCGATGCTCTCTGCCCCGACTATGGAAGTGATTTAACACGTTCCCTGTCCGGGTGCCCCCAATGTGGGGTCATGCACCTTTTTTTGCAGGAGTCCGTGCTTCCACTATGGGGTCACATCCCCATATTGAATGGACATTGGTCTTGTGACATTGTCAGATCGTTTTGTAGGGGGACAGTGAACGTATTAAGTAAATTCTATGCTAGAAAGAGAGTTCCCTTGTATATTAAAAAAAAACCGATCGAGTGGTTCAGCCATGAAAACATATCAGACGAACGAACACAATCAAAATTTAATGTAGATTAGATATCGTATATCGATCGCTATTCCCTCGAGAACTACAAAACAAATCGGAAATGAAAAGTAAGTATGTATTACTTTGTACTCATCAAAATCAGTTCAGCGAATCCTAAAAGACGGAGAGACAGACACATTTTCACATTTATCATATGAATAGTACGCCCATTCTTAGTGAATTGCCCGTTGAATTTTGTCCGAATTCTTTTGGAATCTGTGTTTGACCCATCCATTTGAATTACCGTCTACAGTCCGGTTGTAGCAGCCAGGCACGCAGCACACCTTAAAAGACATCTTTTTTATTCTTATTCTTTTTCTTTGTAATTATCCTGTAGGTGAAATTAAAAATTTGTTGGACAATGACAAAAAATGTCAAGGCAGACAGGTAACTTATTGTGTTGTCATTATTTTCAATGTAAATTAATTTCTGCCATTTTTAAACAGCATATGTATTTTTATAAATAACAATAGTAAATAAATTTTCTTTTTTGTGTTATTATTCAGTATTTAATGGTTCCTAAAGAATGTTTTTTTTTTTAATTCATCAGCAACACTAAAGTTTTAGGCAAGTCCATGCAATAATGAAATATTATTCGCATAGTAGGGTAGATGGCGCCACCGGCGGGTGCCGATTGTGGCGAACCACCACTAATGTACTAAGTTGCCATAGCATGAATAGAACGTGGCACGAGAGAGACGCGGGCACGTCACAAGGCTGTCACGCTATAATTGGGATTTGATAAGTGATTAACTTAATTAATTATATCAGGTACCTACTAAAATATTTGTCCGATATTGAATAGTTAACCCTACTTGCTTACGTAGCCTGTAAGCCTAACTCTTTAATTTTTATACGGCATTGTTACAATGTTCAGTTCTTGGAAGGTTCCTGGCACCTACTCGTGCAAACATCAAACATGTCATTGTGTAGGAATAAAAAAAATTCCTTACCTTGATTATATTGTATTTTGAGCATGTAGTAAAGGATCTACCACACCGGTGCATTACAAATACCCTGTCGCAGCTTGTCACAGTAACATATCGTCGTCTTACTTAACAGCAAAAAAAATGCACATACATACCTACGTGTTTGAGTAAGTAAAACGACGACATTAAACAAGGAGTGGTTTGCAAACCACTACAAGGTGCTAAAATGTACAGCTGCCTACTTCTGATTAGGGCCGTAAGGTAGCTAGTATTAATAAGTAGAAAAGAAAACGTTTATCGTGTAGGCATAGCCAAGTGGAAAACGCTGCTTACGTTTCTGTTTTCTATCTCGAAATGTAGGTATGCTGTTAACATTAGCTTTTGACGCTGTCTGGCATCAGCGTACGTTTTCGAGAATCGCTAATTTCATCATCATCATCATCATCATCATCGGCCTGCGGCAGTCCACTGCTGGACATAGGCCTCTCCCAAGGCACGCCATTTTCCTCGATCTTGAGCTTTGAGCATCCAGTTGCTGCCAGCCACCTTGCGCAGATCGTCGCTCCATCTAGCAGGGGGCGTCCAACACTACGTTTGCCTATGCGCGGTCTCCACTGCAAAACTCGATTACTCCAGCGTTCATCAGTTCTGCGACAGATGTGACCAGCCCACTGCCACTTCAGCTTGCTTATTCGAGTAGCTATGTCTGTAACTTTAGTTATCTGTCGAATTACTTCATTTCGGATTCTATCCCTTAGATATACTCCAAGCATAGCTCTCAATCGCCAATCGCTAATTTGGCGTTACGCATCTTGACTATGCCCTCAGAGGTCACTTTTTTAGTGTTCCACGGAAATGACGGAGGTCACTGAAGATGAATTTGGGGAAGGGGAAGAAGATCGAAAGAAGGCGTTCAATAAGGACCTCCCGTTGGTCATCGACGAGGGGTTGTTCGTGCACAACACCGGCGACAAGTACGAGGGGACCTTCGAGGCGAGGAAGAAGGATCGTACCGCGAGGATGCAAGGTCGGACCTAACAAACTCGGAATTTAGCAGAGTTTCTGCGAACAGGCACAAACCACGTGAATCTTATTAACCTCCTGAGGCCCCAGGTTGTTGCCTGAGGGCAGAATACGAAACATAAAAGGAGTGCCCTTATAATTAAGAAGACAAGGTTGCAATTACAATGTTACTAAAATAGGTATTGGGTCTTAAGAGGTTAATACTTTCGCACTGACGAGACATCTTAATTTTGTCGGTAAGTGTTAGGTTACGTTTCGAATATACTACTAATAATACTCTTTATGGCTTCCGAAAATTTAACAGTAAGTAGGTAGTTCAACAAGGGACTAAAGTAAGCCATTATGACACGAGATATTGGATGAACTTCGTATCGTTATGGCTTTTTACTCTCACTCTCAAGTTTAACACTCTACTTTTCACTTCGATTGCGAGAATAATAAATTCTTAATTATAATAATGTTATAACAAAAACTTAAACAACCGTTGAACACTTGTTTAATAAATGTCATACATACATACATAACATCACGCCTTTATTCCCAGAGTGGGGTAGGCAGAGCTACAGAAATATCAACAACTCTAAAAAGACTTGTTGATAATTCTGTAACCACATTTTGCACAATCAGGCCAAGAAGTTTACTAGTGTATTAGTGATAGGTTGCAAGCCCATCGCCTAACAGTACTACAAGCCCTTATTCCCTTAGTCGCCTCTTACGACATCCACGGGAAAACATGGAGTGGCACTATTCTAACCCGGCAACCACACAGCCCTGTCATAGTAAATGTCAATCCATAGAAAATGTCGATTTAGACATGTCTATGGCGTTTCTAAGTTCTTTTTTGTAATAACAGCGTAATAATTTTAACATGGACACGTAAAAAAATACAATTTACTATCGCTATCATTTTTACTCTGACCCCTCATTGAAATGCAGAACGAGACAATTACAAGGGTGTTTGGGGGTAAGAACATAACGTAACTAATATATAACTAATAGTCAATAGAAAACATTTCCGAAACGAAGACTTAGGCGGTGGAGGTTTTGTGCCCAGCCCCAGCCTGCCCTGCACCGGTTCCACCGCGCACACTGACGACAAGGGCTACCTCATCAAATGGCAACATATATGTGGCTGTTTGTGGTTTCCCAAGGCTTTCACCTATAAAAAAAATTAAAAGAAAGATTACACCCTAGGGACTAAAGTAGTCCCTAGGGAGTAAAATGTCACTTTAGTCCCTAGGGATTAAATACATCACTTTAGTGTGTGTATACATGGCTATTATGAGTAATTTTAGGGAAGAGAAGTGTCAAAAATATTAAAAACAATATTTAGACTTGATATTCTAGTGTACCTACCTGTGGTGGTATTTTTCGGCAATTTGGATTAGTCATTGTTTCGTTGACTTTGGACACGGGTTATACCAGTGCAGTCGGCTTTATAACTCGCTGCTCACTTTAGCGCTTTGTCACCATAACGTCATGTTTGAACTGCTGTAATAACCTGTCAAAGGCGTTAAAGCGACAAAGGTACAAAAGTGTGCAGTTACTTATAAGGCCGACGTACAACTGCTCCCCGCCGGCTCTTATCCGGAGTTAATGGGCCGTGCCGCATCCATTCCGAAACGTTTACGCTCTAATTACACCACGCATTGTGCCATCTGAATGTTTGATAATTTCCCTGTAACGTGGGTTGTTCTTTCAATGACAACTTCCCACATATTTAGCGGTACATCAAGGATAAATATATGGGAGCGGGGAAGGCATCATAATGTCTCCGTGACTCTATTGCCAACATCCAATGAACACTTAATAGTAAATTGTTCAACAAGGGACTAAAACAAGCCATAATGACACGAGATGTTTAGCCACGCGAACGAGCTTGCGAGCGAGGGTGGCTATAGTTCGAGTGTCATTATGGTTGTTTAGTCTCGCGTTAAACACTCTACTTTTCACTTTGAATGCGAGGAAAAAAACGACGTTCTAAACAAAATTACAACATTTATTATAAAAAAGTTTCTAACAATTAGGTATCTTATTATTACTATCGTTAATCTAACATTAATAAAATAAAAGTAGTTAACCAAATCTACGATATATTAAAAGTGCAATTAGTTGCACAGTTGTCATTCTGAGGTTATTTCGACACCCAAAAATATGGTCTATACACAATCACTGAAAATGGCGATAATCCTCCATTCACAAACACCGTGATTGGATGTTTAGGGGTTTCCAAAGTAAATTAAAAAAAAAAACTTTAACCTCTAGAGATTAATAAGGAGCTTTAGTCCCGATTCGCAGAGATTTAAGTAGCATTTTAAGAGCATGAGAAGTGAAAAGTATACATTTTTGTGACATTACACCGTATGTTAGTTCATGTCTATATTATATTTAGGCTTTGACTACTGCTGGGACTTGCATTCCTATTTACAAACATACATACTTTCATTCCTATAGAAGACCTCCTAGTGGGGTAGGCAGAGCTACAGAAATGCCAACAATTCTAGAAGGACTTCTTGATAGTTCTGTGACCACATTTTGCACAAACAGGCTAAGATGAAGCGTATTAGTGACAGGTTGCAAGCCTTTCCATTCCTATTTATTATTCCAGTATCAACGAAGTTATTACATACGGGATGACTTTACACAAATGGACCTAGTCCCAAATTATTAAACCCTAGTAGGCTTGCGCTATGGGTAGTAGATATCGATATGTGATTCATTAGCCCTTACCAGGATTGAACGCAGGACCTCATAGCTTGGTTGTCAGGTTACCATTTAGGCTAATGACGTCTTATAGTCATACTTTGATTTTTTTATTACACAGTAGACGGATTAACCTAAACCACATTACTATAAATATGTTCGAAGGTCTATTAGTAAGACTAGCAGATCACGAATCAATGTGACATTAAAACATTATCTATCCAGGCCCTGGCACATATACGACAGCAGAAGGCGACATGTATACCGGCAACTGGGACAGCGACCGCCTGGGCATGGGCGGGGAAGTCAGGATCACCTACACCGATGGCTCCAGGTACGAGGGGCTGTTCAAGGACTGGAACTACAACGGGCGGGGGAGGTACACCTACCCAGACAACAGCACTGTCCTCTGCGAGTTCTCCGATTCTTGTCCCTCTGGGGCCTTAACGTTGATGGACCCCAATGGGCACGTCTGGCTAGGACGCGCGGAGAGCGGCTTCGGCTGGTTTGATCCTGTGAACCACTATTACCACATGTTGGAGAAGACGAGAGAAAGCAGAACCATGAGCAGCAAAGCGACTAAGGGATCTGCTAAGCCTCCTCCAAAAACGCCTACGCCTAAATCGGCCAAAAAGAAATAAATTGTCTATTGATATTTATGGCTATGTTTCTTTTGGTTGAACTGTTTAACCTACCATTTTAAACCCCATTCTTCACCAAATGTCCCACTCTTGCCATATGTACAAATTAGTGAGGCGTGACTAAAGGTTTGTGTACCTTTGTTACCACAAACAAACAAATATTAACAAACTAATTTACCAATTAGTTTGTTTATATAAAGGAGTAGAAGTGTCACCAAAAGATCTTTATAGGTCTTTGTACGTGCTTACAGTATAAAGCATTTAAATTGAAACTTCCTCGGGTTTGAAATTCCCTCTTACTCGCTCTTAATATATGCTCTTACGCTGTTCTAACCGACTTTACATGAACCCAAAGACGTTTTAATAGTTGTTTTTTACGTGATTAATGGGTAAATTCTTCTATAACATTATTCAATCTACTTACGCATCACGGTTGAGTTCCTACCTTAAGGAGAGTTAGTAGTTCCCATGCGGGCCTCGTGCGGATTGGGGACTGTCATCGTTCTGTTACTTTGCTATATGTAGTTTTTAGGGTCCCGTAACCAAAACCAAACCAAAGCAAATGCTTGTGGAGTATTCGCTTTATAGAAAGCTTGTTAGGTTAGTTTGTTAGGTGTGTATTTCAAGCTTAGGAGACTTGTTTTTGCCATCTCCATGAGTTGTCTCACCCAGTCATTCCAAAGTTAGCTGGAAGGGATAAGTTCGCCTTTGTACACACTTTATCGATATTAATATTATAAATGTAAAAATAACTCTGTTTGTCTGTCTGTTTGTTACGCTTTTACGGATAAACCGCAGAATCGAATTTGATGAAATTTGATATGGGGATACTTACTTTAAATCCCGGGGAAGGACATACGGTACTTTTTATCCCGTAAAATTGAATGGTTCCCGAGGGATAGCGATAAACGATTTCTACGCGCTTACTTTTACTCTTTTTTTACTTCAGACCGCAACGCGCGGTACATTTTTCTCAATCGTTAAACCCTAAATCGTCTATGTAAATAGTAAATTTCTACCATCAAGTCGCGAGCGATGTTAGTTCACCTCATTGCCATTCGGATATCGCGCCTCCGATGCGTTTCACACCTTCCTACTAAAACTACTGATAGTTTGGGTAGAAATTGACCAAACGATTGGAGCAAATACTATCCACGATAACTTACTAGTCGGTAGTGATGGGCACTAGGAAAGCTCCTACGAGTATATATACAGTGAAAATTAGACGGCTCCCACAGGAAAAACGGTCGAAACCAGAAGAACGGACCAATTTAGCCAGGAGATGTTTTGTATTCTAGCTAAGGAAATGGGTACATTTTACTCTCTAAATTTGGCCACGCCGATGGAAAAACGATAAACAATTTCTGCGCGGACCTCGCGATTACAATAGTTTTGATGAAAACCCGCGCGGTCTTGTGGAGGCTGTCTAATAGTATTAAAGTTAGATCTACACCGCTAAAGCTTATTATCTTATTAGAATCTGTCAAGAAAACATTTTATGGACAAGTGTTGTGGTCGACTATAATGTTTTTGCGAAGTAATTTACTGCTTATCTAGACCTACCTAATGAGCCCAAACACGGTGGGTCTACTTTAACTATAGCGGAGATCCTGTCACCACCATGAGACTCCATCATCAGACCAGCTCCATGATGTCAAATTGTTGTGTTGTCATCAAAGTTACGGACGTGTACAAAATTTCAGCTCAATCTGTCCACGGAAAGTGGTTCAAATCTTCCTTGCAAGACTTGACCCGAACATGCACACAAACAATGTAAGGTAATAAAACGCCTGTAAAATAGAACTTCATAGAAATCCTTCCCGTCGAAATATTTCCGATTGCTTTAAAATTAATCGACTTTAATAATTTCAAAGGTGATTAATTTTAAAGCAATCGGAAATGTTTCCAAGGGAAGGATTTCTACGAAATACTGTTTTACAAGCTTTCCATCACTATACTTACGTACGGTAAACACACGCTCCCTATAAGACACGCTTCTTGTTCGGCGCTAAACACATTAGTTAAGTTACTCGACTTGCTCTTCCATTTAGTGACACTTCACTTTTGAACCCACTTACGGTAAAGTAGGTAGAGTCGGTGGCAAAGGTATTTTAAGGGCCTGCCTCGATAATATCTTGACAAGGATAACAAACTTTTGGAAGTTATGCAAGATGTGTATATTTGAAGAGTTTCCTCGATTTCTCCAGAATCCCATCATATCCTGACTTGATGGCAATAGCCTGGAAAGTGTACCCTGTGTGTGTGACTCCTTCGAATAGCAATGGGACAAAAACCAGTGAGTCCGGAGCCACCCTTACTAGCAGTCTTCGAGGAACATACCTACATAATAAACCGGGCCAGAGTATGTCGGATTATGCTCAGTATAGGGTTCCGAAGCCGTTTCTATTTAAAGTCATTTGGTGCCGTCTTAGATGATTTTAGTAGGTATAAACACTTGTCTTTAATCGCCTGTATCTCAAGAACCAATGGTGTCTACTTAGTTGTAATAGCTTTCCTTTAAAATGTGTTATATGCTCTTTCATTTAAGTATTTTTCTGATATTTAGTATTTGTAGTTTTGGCTGTAGGGGGGGACACTTGACTCTAACAAAAATTAGCGCTTTTAAGCTTAATATTTCATAAACGGATTCCTTAATCGAAAAATGTTTTATACAAACCCGCAATATTTTTGAAAGACCTATCCAAAGACACCCCACATTATGGGGCGGATGAGAAAAAAATATAATACCTACGTTACGTGTAGGCACAAATTTATTTTGCAAGATTTTATTTTAAACTTTATGGCGTGACATATGTATATTTATGCCAAATTGCAGCTTTCTAGTACTAAGAGTCTCTGAGCTAGGCTGCGGACGGACGGACGGACGGACATGGCGAAACTATAAGGGTTCCTATTTTGACTACGGGACCCTAAAAAACGAAGATTCCGACGAACTGCTCGAAAATGGGGAAATAGTGATTTTTACGGAATGAGGTCACGTTATAACCTAGTTTTTAATACGATTGTACACAAGTAATATCACACGGTATTCAACTTTGGTGGAAATTGAATCCACGACATGTACCAGGGGCCAGCATCAAAAGCTTAAATCTAGTTTAGTTCAACGACCAGTCGAGTAATAAGGGCCACTTTGCAGAAAAAGTAAAATCGAGTTTTAGTTTTAAATTTAAACATTTCCATACATTTTGACACAACTATACTGAAGTTATTGGGCACCTCAGACTTACAATCGGACTGACAGGCTGAGAGGGACGAAGCTATCTATAAGAATGATAAAGATATATACATCTCTGTTCTAATACGTTAACTGACAGGCCAAAATCGGCCGGCGGACTGTGTTGTAAATTCTAAATGTATACATAGGTATTACCTTTTAGCTGCAGTGGTTCTTTTAGTAAAACATATTTTGTTTAGTTGTAAAGGTGTAAGAAGGATTTAGGACGTCAGTCACAACTATTTATAGTCACACAAGTAAGGACATACGCCTAATAAATACGTAATCAAGTATCCAAGAGTAGGTTGTGCAAACTTTTTGCGTCTCCTAATGCGGCCTGTGATTTGCATCATCAAATGTATATGGACCGCCGCCTACGGGTTCATCTGTGACCAAACAAACATGACGCTTTAATGAACATTTGTTTCGCCTCGTAGTTTTGGCCTCGAGTGTACGCCCACCAGACTACAACAACGTAGACCCCTCACTTTCCTATCGCGTTGCCCTCGAGCTAGCGAATTCCTTATGAACGAGAAAGGGGAGGTGGTTCTTGAATAGTTGGTTTCCGAATTGGGTAAGCATTCGTAGCTATAGGAGTGGTTTGATGCGTGTTCCGGAGTCGTGTATCTTGACGCGCTGGAACTTTGAATTAATGGTGAAGAATGACGGCGAATTAATAACGATGAGAATAATGTGAAATCAGACCTTTTTGAAAGCTTTTATATTATTTTTACGTTTGAAACTTGCTAGTCAACTTTGGTCCAGTTTCTATGTTTGATTAGTGGACTGAAATTAAAAAAAATAGGTACAGTCAGCACCAAAAGTAGCAATGCAACCGAAGAGCTCTAAATGATCTGCACTCGACTCTATTGTCAAGAGAATACGTCGTGTCTGGATCATTTTGAGCATGGTAATCTGCTTAGCTACTTTTAATGTGTCTTAGATTAGAGCTGATCTGATGAAGTGATGGAGTCGGGAAACGGTTCGATAGTTCTCGATAAGCAGTCAATAACTATAAATAAAATTAAGTACAATCGGCAAAAACATGTTTTTTTTGTCAGAAACTTATCTCCTTCCAGTAAACGTATCTTACTTTTGAAAGATGACTATTGTTTCTAGGAAATATAATGAAATCAGTATCATGTGTTCTGTCGGATAACAGCTGACACGATTTGTAATTACATTGTGACGAGTTTGTATGGCTTTAGTCAACATGTGGAGTTAATTACAATCGTATGGTAATTGGAATAATGGCCATAAAGTGTAAGTAAATATTTCCGTAGTAATTTAACATAACGTTACTTTCATCGGTTCAAATAAGGATGATGTGTATAAATTCTGGGCTACGTGTAGAGATACCTCCCCTAAATCGAGCAGACCACAAAATTATGGAAATACAATTGAAATGCTGTATCTGATTCTGCCGGGAATCGAACCTGAGGTACCTACTTACTTCATAGTAATGTGAGCGTGCCGATCGTATAGACATTGGTTTTGTTCAATAATAATCATAAATTACACTCTACCTAATTATAAAAATCATGACTCGTAAGGTTCAGTCGAATCAATATAAATATAAAAAATATCACGGGACTATGTCACACAAATTGACCTAGTCCATAACTAATCCTAGGCTGGTACCTACTATGGGTAGTAGGCAACGTGTCTTACTTATTTAGAGAAATGTATAAATACATTAAAAAAATATATATATATATCCTTACGTATGTTGATGTTTTCTATGTACCTAATACAGGAAAGTCATGAAATTTTCTTTCTTCTATATTATTCATGCAGCATGTAACATTATTGTAATTATTATTATTATTATTTATTAATTAGCCTAACATAGTGTCCCACTGCTGGGACACACCTTACTATAACTATATAAATTATTGCAAACAAGCACGATATAGGTCAGTCAAAATAAAAACATCAACACAACCAAGACCTAACGAGCTGTAACCGATATATCACAACATCGTTAGGCAAGTTCCGCTACCATCAACCTGTCGAATGTTTCCAACAGCTGAAAGCGTGTACTCATTACGGTGACAGTTCCGCTGAAACAGCTTATCACGTCAATTAGAGTAATTCATAGACAACCAGGAAGGAAGCGCTCAGACTCGTGTGAGATGCCGGCGCGAGGAGACGCGCGCGCGCGCCGCGCCTCGCCCTTATCTTTATCACCTTATCACCCCTTATCATATCACCTACGCATCGCGAACATCGAACGCCCAATCGAACCTCGCACGCGAATCTCTCGCACCTATAATTTGTGATGTGATTTATTAATTAATATCATGACCATTAATACTGTGTTTGTTACTGTGCGTGTTTGTTTGCTTCTGGGATATGTAAATAGTCAAGGTGAGTTTTTGCTGAAATTTTTCATGATAACGTTTGTGGGTTAATCGTTTGTTTGTACAGCACCAATGACATAGTTGCGCGGTGATTACAACCTACTTACTATCAACGTTATACGAGCTCTGAAAATAAATTTGAGAAATTAATTACAACTATAGGTGAAAAACTTAAATTCAGGACCTGTTGTATGTAGTTGTGTATAAAACTAATATGGAATTTACGTTAAATTTAAAATAAAGAATGTCGAACGGTCTATGCAGATGTGTTACTTGGTACCTACTACATACAACAGGTAATTTATTAAAGTTTTCCACCCATACCAATTTCTACTTAAATAATAACTTCACCGACAGTTAAAAGAAACACGTGTTCAAATAAGAGTTCGCTTCTTAATCGGTTTTCCAGACTGAAATTAAACCGGTCCCTTATCTTCATGGCTTCAAAAGAAGTGATTTATTTTACCATGTCCCAACCAAAATAGCAGACCAGACACGAGGCGCCACCACCTGCTATGGACATTCATTTTCTAAAATAGAAAAAATGTTAAATGGGATTGACAGATTTATTTATAATCCACATAAATGCGAGAGCGATGCACTCTTCGGATTCGGGAAGCGATATGGTTATGAAACTTTAAAACTTTTCGTCGGATGCGAATTATTCATAAAACATGTTTATGTTGGTGGCATCCGCAATAAAATACCAGTGGTCAACGGGCCATGGCGTCGGAACACGGAAACGGTGCCACACTGTGACATGGAAGTTAGAATTTATTTATTTTATAGGTAATAAGTATTGAAAATAAACAAACAGAAAATTTCGGGTTGATTAAGTACCTACAGTAAAGTATGTTCTACTCGTAGCAAAGGTGGGCTATATGACAACACAGTTCGTAGAATATGCGGTGAATAAGAAGAGGTAGAGACAATAAAATACCAGTAAGATAAAATAAGATTTATACAAAATAAAAATGACGGTGGGCTATACCCAGTTTAACCCGTGGAGAGCCATATCGATATTTGAATTTCGAAATCAGAGTGGTTCGAATTAAGATTGATATTGTAATACACATAAAATCACTAAATAAATCACAGGACAATGTCACACAAATTGACCTACTCCCAAACTAAGGTCTAGGCTTGTACTATGGGTACTAGACAACGATAAACTTATTTATATAGAGAAATATATACATAGAAAACATTCAAGACTCGGGAACAAATACTCGTGCTGATTACACAAACATCTGCTCTTACCGGGATTTGAACCCAGGACCAGGCAGAGGCCTTCGAAGCTAGGGGTCACTACCAACTAGGCTATAGCGTGTCATCAAATATATAAATGCCATGGCGCTCCACGGTTTGAGCATAGTATAAGTAGGTACTTTAAATTATACTAACGTTGAGTTAGTTTATTTACACGGTAAACCTCACAAAAATTATCGACTTTTATTACAATAAAAAACGTTTAGAAATTGTCTGTAATAATTTAAATTCATATCTAATATTTTTTAGTCATTGAATAATGTGTTTAACGTCATTATTATCGCAAATCATTGGGCGCTTTCCAAAAAAAGTGTACATCGTTAAGGACAAAGTTAAGAAAATTTAACTTTTTCCATTTCATCACGAAAATTAGCCATACATTTAGATACGTTAATTTTCGTGACGAAATGGAAAAGTTGCATTTACCTTAATTTTGTCTTTAACCTTTTTTGGAAAACGCCCCATTACGTTTTTTTTAAAACACAAACCATTATGGGAAATAACGAGCGCCCTTAAAAATCCTTAAACGCTAAAAATTATATACGTATACCTAGTCATTTGCTGCAACGTTTTATTTTTGGGGGCTATATTCCAATTCGATAAGCCCTTTTTGCTCTTACTGTCAAGTGAATTCTAGCTCCTATAACGTTAACAAAAATAGAGGAGTCAGGAATAGAGGCCCAGGAAGTTGAACGGATGATCTTGCACTCCATGGTGTTCCAATGATTTCGTTTCAACATGGACAACGGTCGTTAAATAAAGAGGCGTTTTAGTAATATTTGTGGCCTACTTTTCAAGATTAACTACCCAATCATCATGAAAACCGCAAGCTCAGAGTAATTACGGCTGTAATTAATTTCTTAACACGCAGCAAAACCCTAGTTTTTGAAAGTAGTTAATGAGAGGAAACATTAGTCATAGTATGACTAGTCACTCAGAGTTTCCTTAAACCTTAAACATAGTCACTATGGAAAACGTGCCAATATTACAACAACAAACGTAATTGAATACAGAAAATATTACTTACATCTTATTTTATTACTCAACGATTGGAGATCTTGATTGTCATTTGTTATAGGACATTTTCGTCTGAATTATAAAAAATTAAGCGATGTTTTAATATATCTCTAAACTAACCGACCCTTTAATTTGAAGAAAATAAAAAAGTTGTTTGACTCTGCTGAAGAGCAGGCTGGCGATGCCTTATGACAAACGAACGTTATTAGGGAACCCCTGAAGACATGAGCATTGAACAGCACTCATCGGTAACAAAGTATTTGTTCTACTAGCAAATAGAGATAAGATTATCCGACCAGGGCCTCCATTCTACTGCGTTATAATAACGATATCGCGTTTGACGTGTTTTACAATAATGGCGACTGTAACATAAAGTTACAGTCGCCATTATTGTAAATGACATAAGAGTTATCACAACGTTGACATTACGGAAACACGTCAAAAACGATATCGTTATTACCGTGTAGAATCACAGCCCAGCAGCAGCGCCTTTATTCTATTTTGAACTTCGAAATTAGAAATTTGTCTATTAACGAATTCACAAGTGACGGGGCGATCCGAAGTTCGATTTTCGAGTTTCAAAGTTGGGCCTCAGTGATGAACAAGACATACAAATGGTTATTCGTTTGTCTTGCAAAAAATAATTTATGAGCTTATGTTATTTGAAAAGTTCAGTGTCCATTATTGATGCGTGCCAAAGTGTCCAACGCTAGTCACCACCACCCTAGCCAGTATTGCTTTTAACGTGTTATGGTATTGTTTTAACTTGGCCACGATTACTGTCAAGTAAATAAGAACTATCCTAACGATGAAAATACGATAACGCGTAAAAGGCAATATGATAGAAAAGAGACCCAGCAGGGTAGTAAAAGGGTCCCTAAATATTACCAATAAAAAAGTTATTGTTACGATTGATTAGTAAATGGGCGGTTTATCTGCGCTCCGATCAAACATCCCATTAGTTGCGCCGAGCACGTGCGAGGTTTTATTACAGCTGTACGATAATCGTATAGTAGTCATATAGTTTGGTACATACTAGTAGCGGAAAGTGACCAAGATTTTCTACTTCGTCGTGGTGATAACAGCTATTACTACATTGGCGAGCAATGAAAACAGTATTTTTAAAAATATTTTCAGGACAAGTACTGTGTCATGTTTCATACTTATACAAGCTTTAATTTAATTTCAAGTGTTTGGGTCAAATTTTGAATCACTTACTTCGTAGGCTTTCAATTAAAATACATATATAAACCCGATGGCAGTTTAATACTATGGTAAGTATCTAAGAGCTGATCTGATGGTGGAGTCAGGAGCGGGCAATAGGATCTCCTTTGCACTTAAAATAGACCCTTCGAATTGGGATTCTTTAGTTTGCGCTTGATAGTGGCTGTTGTCGAACCGTAGATCGGTCAAACGAAGTAAGACGAGCGAGTTTTATGCTCCCTAATCGAGAATGCACGCCCTAAAATATTATTTTTACGCTCTGACGATACGCTTTGATCTTTCCGTTTAATAAAGTCCGTCGAGTTGTAACGCGACTTCTTCAAGCGTATGATAATGGGAGAAAAATACAGACAGAAGGGAAATTGCTAAATGCTTATAATTTGGTGCCATGTTCCTAAGGGCCGTGTTAATAAACCGACCATGACTGCACTGCTCGTCTCAAGATGCTTAAAAAAATACAGTTGCTATGGATTGACGTTACTTTGACGTAGAATTTTGGTGAAGGGCATCTCAGCCAAGACGAGTTTATTAATACTACCTCAACACACATATGGCTATATTTCCAGCGGGACAATGGCGGTATAACGGTGCCAACAACTTCAAAAAGCAACTAAACACGAGTATTATCTATCCTCTGACATTTTAAAGCACCCAATGTTAGGTGCAAGTGTTGCAACAGGCGCAACCGTTATTTGATGCGGCATTGAGGCCGAAGCTCCACTAATGTCATACAAAATTGTAATAGGATGACCCGGAGTTATTGTATCTTATATTTTCGACGCTAAATTAGGCCACAGCGGTGGTGTTTTCAGTTTATTTCAGAAAACATTTCTTGTGCTATGCGTCTTAGGTGTTACTTTCTTCTAAACGCAGAAGAAGCTACATGAAGGAAGTCAAGGGGGTCATTTCCTCCCTCTTAACCGCCTTATAAATTTTACCCTTTTGATCTGTGTAATAAAAATGTCGTGTGTGTCGTATTTTGGGAGCCTATGCTTCCCCCCACGAACGGAATCCTGAATTTACTCTTAACATTTTCGATACAATATCCCCAAGTCAAATTACCTGTGTTTCGAATGCCCCTGCTAAATATCAGGAAATATTACAGCTATAGGTACATATGTAACTCACTGGTGCCCTTATTGATAAACTAGGAGTAACCGTGGAATAGCTAAGCCATGCTTTGTCTTTATCTGTCGAATTCAAATCTCACAATGGGGACAAAGCACGCATTTACTACTCCACTTATGTATATATGGGCATTGGGGATTGAGGTTTTTGAGCTTCGTGGTAAATTCAACAGATCAAGAATTGAAAACAAAATTGCTGCACACCGAACAACAGTACCTACTTGTGTGAGAATAAGTGTCATTTGAGATTAGGGCCATCTATAGGTATAATTGCATATGCACATACTCGTAAACACGTATACAAAGGCGAAAGCTCGTTAGCTATAGTGTTTTACGTACATTTCCATATTGTGCAACGTAACTTAAGTAGCAAGGTGCGTCTTAGTGGACTGAGAACACGTGTGCTGCCGAGTTATTACGAGATACCCGTACATATATATATATGCATACCCATCAGCGCGTAAACATTGCCTATTCGGACGTGTCTTAACCTTGGTCGAACTTTGAGGCTACGTCGATCATTTATTAAGCAGAACAACTCACTCTACTTGTACTCTCAATCAGCAATATCCTTCTATCCTGTGAGGCTAGACAAGCTGCATTCAACAATCGTTAGCGATTATGTTTCGATAGACGAATGTATGGAATTGACGTAAGCCACGGAGATAGTCACGTGTTAGTCTCAATGGCTTACCTGAATTCTATACATTTTTCAATCGAAACATAATCAAATGCAACTTGTCCAGCCCCACTGTATGTATGCACTGTACCTACTGGATGATTTATTATCGGTAGAACTAGCACAATTAATCCTTTATTTGGAACATCTGTTTCTAATCTCAGACTCTGCACATAATTCAGAAGATTATCGAGGAACTTAACGTCATTTCTATGCAGTTGTATTAGATAAAAACACAGTAGTCACCCCGTAACCGTAGTCGTTTATCGTTAACGCCCACATAAATTATGTCAACAGCGCGTAAACAACGATGTTACGAACAATCGTATTTGGAAGTGTTATTTTATTTCTCTTAACATTTTGAAGACGTAAAGGTTAAAATAGAACGTTTTAATTTGGGACACGTAGACATTCCTTTGTCGTTTCGTGGAAACTATGTTTGTTTACATAGTAGAGTCTATGCATAGAATAAATAACTGTATGGGCATCGACTACTGGGTCGGGCTGCGTTTACATAAAGTTAACATTAAGCGCCGCTGACACACCCTGGCGTGTTCAATTTGCTTACAATCGGTAGATCTTGGCTCTGAATGTGTTAACGATTGGCAGTTGCGATTTACACATCTGTCGGACAAATGAATGTCCCCGCGGCTAGGACGTATGGCTGCGTTCGTGCGTATATTAAATGCTGAGTGCGCATTAATACTAAGTATAGCGGTAAAGTAATACAATTTACGGGTGTCTACCATTAATCGAAACACCTTTCATTGAATGTATCATTTCATCGAACGCTATTTTCTGCTGAAACCGCAATATTTACAGGGTATCTTAAATATCTAACCTAACCTAACCTACGTAATTAATGTTAAAGATATCCTGAAAACATTATGGTTTCAGCAGAAAATAGCGTCCGATGAAATGAAATTCGATGAAGTGATGAGTTACCACAATTTACAACACATTTTTCTATAGGTTTTTTGGCGTTCGGAATGCATTCTATTTCTTTTACCGGTACCGACCTATGGTATTCTTCTGCAATTAAAGTAAGACAATCGCTATCAATATACAATTATAATTAATTTGGTTAATCGACCTATTAGTAGAACTTAATAACTTCTATCATAATAATAACCGTACTTGGTAACCATCATAGGAACCGTGGCACTGACGCCTTGGCATCTAGAGCATGTAAAATTACAGCTGTTTCTGACGGTCAAAGGGTTACACGATAAAGGTCTTATGATTTCAGTACCACAGGAACTCCTGAACAAGTTAGCATGCATCGAGCAGGAGGAATGCGGCGCGTGTCTGTCGGCGGCCGGGCACTGCCGCTGGTGCGCCGACCCGTACTTCAGCAACGACCTGTCGAGGTGCAACGACGATGAGAGGTGAGGCTCACTGCAGCACCTTCATTTTATGGTATGCTGAAGGGAAACGAGCACATAGGCCACCTGATGCCGAGTTGTCAACAATGAGCACACTGCTGCTTGGATATGATGTTGGTAGTGATCTGAGGGGTGATTCTCTCAACACAGCGCTGCGTCGATCTCAAAGGTGAAGTTTTATCCGGCAAATTTAAGAAGTCCCGTCGGAGCGTACAAAATACATTTTAGCGCGTGCCTCCTTAATTAGGCAGCTTTATACGACACTGAACTCGAATCACCTGCCTGCTACCTAGGTAGTATAGCTTACAATAGGTTACCATTAGCCTTCAGCTCGACCTGGACCTCAACGTCACTTTTTATGGCATAGTGAAGGCATACGACCACTTGGCCACCTGAAGGTAAGTGGAATCTGAGACCCATAGAAATTTGAATTCTCAAGAATACAATCTCGAGACTGCAATCCTAAGACTCCAAATGCGTTGCTAACCCTGAAGACAAAGATAGAATGCCTCTATGCTAGTAATTTCACCGGTTGTCTTATACCCACACGCGGAACACAACAATGGATACCTAAGATTGTGGTAGCGATCCGGACGGAACTTGCACAAGGTCCTACCACCACTGAAATGGCTTTAACGTTACTTAACGGTGAATATCGGTCGGTGTTTACGAGCATTCTCAATGCACAATTGTGACGAGCTATTTAGTATCCACGATACTCGTAACATATTAACTACTTAATATAATGCGCAGAAACGCTATCAAAGCAACTCGCATGGTTTCAAGAAAGAAAAAACACTAAACACACTAAACACATTTTAGAGATCTCTAGTCAACAAGGAACCCTTATAGTTTCGCTATGTTTGTCGGTTTAACTCAGAGACTCTTTGTTCTACGAGGGACCTAGTCAAGATGCAAACGCTCCTAACGTTTTTCTTTTCTATCGCTCAAAATGTATGGGGATGACAATTGCCCACGTGGTTTATCGTAACGCACGAGAATGTCATCCTATACATTTTGAGCGATAGAAAAGAAAAACGTTGGTAGCGTGACTTGCATCTTGGCTAGTGCCTCTGAGCTGAGCTGGGATTCTACACGGTAATAACGATATCGTATTTGTCGTGTTTCCGTATTGTCAACATTTTGATAACTCTTATGACATTTACAATAATGGTGACTGTGACATGAACGATTCTAAAACACATCAACTGCGATATCGTAATAACGCAGTAGAATGGAGGCCCTGAACTTTGCATAGTTGTAAATTAAAATTACACCGACAAAGTTGTAAAATAAATTCATGAAAAAAACTTAAATGAATGCATATAAAATAACAAAATTAAAAGAAAGACTATATTAAAACTAAGTAGACTACAAGACTTAAGGTTCATAAGATACAGGCGACTATAGTATTTATACCTAAAAATCATCTAACTTTATACAACGTGTTACAAAATAATCCGTAAAAAAGAAATTACGAAAGTAGTTTCAACCCTAGTATACTGAATACCTAAGATACTGAACTGACGTTATTTAATAAGGGTTGACACTACTTTTGTAATTTATTTTTACGGATTATTTTGTAACACGTTGTATAGATAATTCGTTTATACCCACTTGTTGTTGTTCGAGATAGTTTTTTGTGGTTAGTAATGTCTGCCCGTGCATGCTCTTGCCCGGTTTTTTTACATTATGATTTGATATTAATTAATAGAACAGTGTTTGCAATTTCAAAAGCATTTAATTATGTTAAGAGTATTTTTTTAGTCTTATCCCAACGTACATCTTCGTTTAATTAACACGCCATGCAAGCCCGAGCTCGAACAGCAGGTGTCAGTCGCCCAGCGGGGAAGTAATTACGAGAACTAATGGTTAATTTGTTATTTAGTGTTGAGCTTTTAACACTTTATTTCTATTACTTTTTGCCGCGTTATCTCAGATGAGAAAGCTGTTAGATACGTTGTACAAAAGGCGGGCTTTTATTGATTAGATAGTCATTTGGTACAGCGTTACATTAGCGCATTCTTGTGTCGACTTGTGAGTTCCCACGTTCGTCGGCCGAGATCGGTCCGTGTAGCTCTATCGGACGAAAAGGCCGGATTGGACTCCCAAACCCATGATCGAGACGGGTGATTGATTATGGATTGTATGGCGTACACGGTTGCTCGGATAGTTTTCAAAAGGTTCGTCCCAAAACCCGCTGAGCGCAACGCTTCGCCATAGGAAGCTTAAATTATTTGTTTGTTCGATTGACCTGAAACTCGTGATTAATTCTGAACGTCACGCTGCGTTAGTCAGTTGTTACTTGTATTTGTTTAGATAGATCAAGTGGGTGTTGAGTAATAATAACAATGTAGGAGCTTGTTGTCAACGTTTATTAATAAGTGAACTTGGCATAGTGACTTAGACAACAGATATCTAGCAGAATATACAGGAAATTATTGTCTGGTATTTATGAAGTAAATATTATTTAGCAGCGACGGGGACGTTATTATTTATTATTACCAACCTAATTATTTATGTTTTTTTTATTATTGCCGCGTGTTATTTGCAATTCTGTCAACGTCCGTGTGGTTGCTGGGTTAGAATAGTGCCACTCCATGTCTTCCCGTGGATGTCGTAAGACGCGACTAAGGGAATAAAAGCTTGTAGTACTGTTAGGCGATGGGCTTGCGACCTGTCACTAATACACTAGTAAACTTCTTCGCCTGATTGTGCAAAATGTGGTTACAGAATTCATACAAGTCTTTTTGGGGTTGTTAGTATTTCTCTAGCTCTGCCTACCCCACTCTGGGAATGAATGCGTGATTTTATGTATGTGTAATGTATGTATTTGCAATTCTAAACAAATTAAATCTTTAATATCAACTGTTGTCGAAATTATTAGTGAGTAAGTAAACCTTTCACTGGGAAGTAACTTTTTGTTAAACGTAGGTCTTCGCATAACACACTTTGTTGCTCATTGTAAGTTAACACTGATGAGAGACTCGCTATTAAAAGTCTAGTCAAACCAGTCCAACCAAACTCGACCGACCTGCTGCAAAAGTTCCTATAGCGCCCTTCCGTCTCCATCATCATTCCAGCTGTAAGAAAGTCTTCTTATTACCCCTTGTAAGAGTCCCACTGATGCGCAAAGGTCCCACCCGTAAATCTCCACAAGCGGTATAATGCTTTTCTTGGCCAGTTGTTGAGGAATGCGTCCAAGTGGTCTCGTCATCTACGTCTCGGTCTCCTGCGTCACCCATCTTGCGGCACCCAATTGGTGCCTTATTAATGGCTTTCCGAGTAGGAAAGTACTTAAGTATGCAAGATTTCTTCTCAATCCGATAAGTACGTTGAAATTCATTTTGTACATGTATCACATACTAACATTCCGTCGGCCGATATTGGCCTGTCAGTTCGCACACTAGCAGTTTTTCTTGAGGTTTCGAAGATTTTCACGGATTTAGTACTGTTAGGTGGCCTGACTCCGAATCCGTAATCGTCATTTGTCCCAATGCATCTTTTGCCGGTATTTTCATTTAACCTGCTAAAACGATGTCCGCCTAAAAATTAAAACTATACCTAATCGCAGTTATTTTCGGAAAACTATAAAATATGTCTGACTCAGCTGAAAACCAGTTTAGGACAAATGGTAATTCGGACAATCCGCTGCTACTGTAGTCAACTTAGATTAAGTGTCATAATCACCGTATTGTTTTCATAAACGATCAAAATTTAAGTTTGTCTCTTTGTTTTCCAGCCTAGTATTCAATAACTGCAGCCAGGGCATGATCCAACGTCCCCAGAAGCCGGTGTGGCAGGTGTCCGAGAACCGCTCCCTACAGGACGTGGGTGACAGCTTCGACTCCGTCGTCCAGATCCAGCCGCAGAGGATACGTCTATCGCTTAAACCACGTAAGGATCAGGGGACTCCCTAGTCAAGATTCATAAATACCGATTTTCAAAAATCGAAAAAATGTTTAGGATGGACGGCTTATGTCAACTATTTACCTTTCGAGTCGATATAAAATAGAAAAGTAAGCAGCGTTTACATCTTGGCTATGCCTACAGCCTGCAGAACCCCTAATTCAGCATTAACTAAAGTAGTATCCCTTTCACGTAACACCAATCAGCAGTGTTTGCTTTATTTGTTCCGTTGTGGGAATAAGACTGGTGAAATTACTATACTCTGTTTTTTAGGGTTCCGTAGTCAAACTAGGAACCCTTCCTTATAGTTTTGCCATACGTCCGTCCGTCCGTCCGTCCGCAGCCTAGCGCAGAGACTCTTAGTACTTGAAAGCTGTAATTTGGCATGAATATACATATTAGTCACATCAACAAAGTCGTAAAATAAAATCTTGAACAATTTTTTTTTTAAGCGTTCCTCCCCTGCACTTAACGTGGGGATGTATTTTTTTTCTCGTAAACCTCGTGTGTTTGGCGTGTCGTTAAGTAGGAATTTCAAAAATATTACGGGTTTGTCAAAATATTTTTTCAATTAAGGGATCCGTTTACGAAACATTAAGCTTTAAAGCGCTCATTTTTGTTAGAGGCAACGTATACCGAATTGTCACCTGTCACATGTCATTGTCAAGATGGTGAAATAGGGGGCAGGTGGCCTGTACGGTCACGTACCTTCTCTGCTAGCTTCTTATAACTTGACAAACGAATCCGCAATATCGCTTAGACCTTACCTACATACATACATAAAGGCACGCCTTATTCCCAGAGTGGGGTAGACAGAGCTACAGAAAACCAACAACTCTAAACTTGTTGATAATTCTGTAACCACATTTTGCATAGTCAGTCAGTGTATTAGTGTCAGGTTGCAACGTGTTGTATACTCCCTTAGTCGCCTCTCACGACATCCACGGGAAGACATGGCACTATTCGAATGTAGTGGAGAAGTGGCATGAAAGAGCCAGGTTTTGAAAGAGCCACTTGCATTATTTCGGTAGTTTTAAAACAGATTTGGTTGGCAATATTATTTTTAAGTGGCAACACCGATTTCCCGTCCTCCACAAACATTTGACAGTTCGCCGAAACCAACCGCCATCGGTGCATCGAGTCGAAGTTTTAGGCACTCAAAAGTAAGTTTTTTGTTTCATTTTAAATGATTTTTAGTATTTTTTTGCTAACAATTATAGGCAAATGAATTATAGAGTCAGTTGGTGCATATATCTGGCTTTGCAGCTGCATAAAAACTTATTTGCAAAACGTCTGATATTGTTGTTATTTTGAAGGTTATATATTTTTTTGGAACAAGTTGTGAAAGAGCCGGGTCAGTGGGCATTGAAAAAGCCGGCTCTTTCATAACTGGCTCCTTCATAACCTTGAAACTGTTTTTGTAAATAATATAAATTAATACTATATACGTACATTTTTTCATAATACTATTAAATTATTTGCTTCAGATATTTCATTATGGCGACAGTTGGTTCAAAAAAACGAAAAAGACCCAATAAATCGGTAATTGAAGAGGCAGTTGCTGAAGTTTTAGAAAAACGCCAGTCTATAAATAAAACTGCACTTTCCTTAAATATATCGCGGGCTTATTTAGCAAAAATAGTTAAAAAAGCAAAGAATACTGGTGAATTACCATATAAACACTGTCCTAATATAGGAAACAAGCGTATTTTCACATCGGAGCAGGAAAACATGCTTGCGGATTATTTAAAGACTGCTTCTAAAATGTGCTATGGCTTAACAAGGCATCAAACTAAGAAACTGGCATTTGATTATGCCAAAGCCAGTGATATTTGCCCAGATAAATGGAAAGAAGCCGAAACTGCTAGTGATGATTGGCTCAAAGGATTTATGAGCAGACACAAAGATTTAAGTGTAAGAAAACCTGAAAGCACTTCTCTATCCCGTGCAACATCCTTTAACAAAACAAATGTAGGAATGTTTTTTTGAGAAATTAAGCATTGTTTTACGCAAACACAATTTTCCTCCCCATATGATTTTTAACGCCGACGAAACAGGCTGCAGTACAGTCACCAATCCCCCTAAAATCATAGCTGAAAAAGGTTCCAAACAAATTGGACAAGTAACTTCAGCCGAACGAGGAACGTTGGTGACAACTCTGTTCTTTATTAATGCTGCTGGTGGTTTTTTACCGCCCATTTTTGTGTTTCCTAGAGTAAACTACAAGGATATTATGTTAAGTCGTGGTCCGCCTGGAGCTCTAGGTTTGGCTCAAGCTTCTGGATGGATGACCGAGGACTGTTTTGTTAAAGCACTTGAACACTTTGTGCTGCACATAAAGCCATCAAATGAGAATCCATCATTGATATTAATGGACAATCACAGCTCTCATGTGAATCTCAGAGTGGTCGAATTTGCCAGACAAAACTCAATCATCATAGTCACATTTCCACCGCACTGCAGCCATAAACTGCAACCACTAGATGTCACAGTATATGGGCCTTTCAAAACTAGATATCGCATTTCCATGAACGAATGGATGTTATCGAACCCTGGTAAAACGGTGACTATTTATGAAGTTGGGCAATTCGTAAGGGAAGCATATCTGTCAGCGTTTAGCCCTCAGAATATAACACAAGGATTTTTAAAAACAGGAATTTACCCCTTGAATTCGAATATATTTAATGAGGAACAATTTTTATCTTCATATGTTACTGATAGACCGGATCCAAATGAAGCTAACGAGTTGAACGTGGAGGAAGAAAATATTGAAGGTAATTTAAGAGCAACACCTCCGCCTTCTACAAACGCACATATAGCTGACAAAGAAAATGATATAACTGACCAGAATATCATACCATCTCCCCGTGTAACATCTACTCCTATAGTTGATGCGATTCCGAGTTCTTCTGGCCAAAAAATAATATCACCGGCAACAATAAGACCATTCTCCAAAGCGGGCCCAAGACTAAACACTACACGAAAGAGTAGAAAAATGGCATCTGCCATAGTAACTGATACTCTAGAAAAAAATAGATTAGAAGAGAAAGAAGGTAATGCAAAAAAAACAAAAAAGAAAGTTAAGAAAATGAGTACAAAACAATCCATAAAAACTCTCAATAGAAATTCAAGAAAGAATCTGGTAAATTCTTCTTTTCAAAGTGACTCATCTGATTCGTCCGACTCTATCCTATTAGCTGAAGTAAAAAAAAAGGTTGTTCCAAGCAAAAAAAACTCCAAAACAAACACAAACAGTGATGATTGCACAGTTTGTAGCAAGTCATATGGAAACAGTGATCAAGATTGGTTTCAATGCAAAATTTGTTTTGGTTGGGCTCATGAGTCTTGTGGCATTAAGGGGCAATTGATTTTTTTTTGTAAGAAATGTTTTTAAGCTTAAAAAACATATATTTGATGTTCCTAACAGTCTGATATTTAATGACTAGATAGATATTTAGGCTCAAAGATAGCAATATTATTTTTGAAGTTCTTGGAGATTTAATGATGTTGGTTTTGATAGAAGTTTATTTTTTATTTAGAGACTTTTTAATAAAAAAAACCACCTATATGCTAAGTTCTGTAGAAAGTATAATTACGTACCTCTGACTGATTAATATGTTAAGATTAAGAAAGCTTTAAAAACGAGTACTTAAAATGACTGATAGAATTGTTTTTTTTTGTGAAGAAATGTTAGCAAATACTTAAAAAATATTGTTAGAATTGTATTTAAGTTTTTTTTTTATGTCGCAGTTTTTTTTTTTGGTAATTTTCACAATTACGCGTTGTTATACTTACCGGCTCTTTCAAAACTTATGGCAGCTCTTTCAATACCGAGCTGTGATGAAAGAGCCGAATGACACATTTTTTTGAAATGCATATTTCATTGATTTTTATATATTATTAAGGATTTTTTGTACGAAATTACGTACTCAAATAAATAAAGAATAATTTTTCAAATAAAAAATTACATCTTTTTCATTACAAGTTGTATTTTTTCCTACGTAAAGAAAACTGGCTCTTTCATGCCACTTCTCCCCTACTTAATCTAATATATAAAATTCACGTGTCACGGTGTACGTTATTGAACACCTCCGAAACGGCTGGACCGATTTTAATAAAATTTTGTGTATGAGGGAATAGCGATAAACGACTTCTACGCGGACAGAGTCACGGGAAACAACTAGTGTATTGCATTAATGTTCTGGCTCTCTCTAAGATTCAACCTCCTACTATTTGTACCAGGGGAGACGAGCAAGGTTCAGTTCTCGTACAGACCCGCTAAGAACTACCCGCTGGATCTGTACTACCTGATGGACCTGACGTGGTCGATGAAGGACGACAAGGAAACCCTGGTGTCGCTGCGAGACGACCTGCCTATCATGCTCGAAAACCTCACGGATAATTTCAGGTAAACTTCCTTTTACACTGGTTGGTACCTATGGTCGTGTCTATTTATTTATTTACAAGTGCGAGAGAGACCGACGCATTATCCACCACGATAAAGGCGATTATTAATACGGGTTTAGCTGCCTTACAAAAGCTGACGTCGGTATCAACGTCGCATTTCTTGTTTTGTTAGTGTTTTTTTTTATAAATAAATATCAGGGGACAATCTCACACAAATTGACCTAGTCCCAAACTAAGCTCTAGGCTTATAATATGGGTACTAGACAACGTTAAACATACTTAACTAGAGAAATACATACTTAAATATATAAAGAAAACATCTAAGACTCAGGAACAAATATTGGCGCTTACCGGGATTTGAACCCAGGACCGCTGGCTTCGGAGGCAGAGTCACTCCCAACTAGGCCAACGTGTCGTCTGATTATATCATTAAAGAAGTACATATTATTACCAGACTAGCTTAACATGTATTTGCAAAAGACTGGTAGCGACACGTAGGTACCAATCATAATGGTTCGCCATCGCACTCGATTATTTGATATTGACTTTGGTCCTAGCGGAAAGCTAGTATAAAAAGCGACGCTAAGTCTTTATCATTGAGCGCAACACCGCTTTTTACATTTCTTCCGCGGATACCAGTAAAGCCGTGATCAGGTCATTACAAGTAGGCATTCAAAGTGCGTTGAAGAAAACCACCCCTCAGCTACATGGTTACTGTCCTCCTCAGACTTGGTTTCGGGAGTTTTGCCGACAAGCCGGTGCTGCCCTACATCAGCGTGGACGAACGGCGCCGCGCGAACCCTTGCAGCGTCGAGGAGCACACCTGCGAGCCTACTTACAGCTACCGGCATCACCTGTCTCTCACCAATCAGGTATATGTGGACTATTTTTTTTTTACCAGAATTTGAAGTTAAACTAGCATTATAGGTAAGTGTTATCTGTGGCGCAAGGACATATAAGAAAGAAAGAAAAGACGTTTATTTACATACAACTAACACAAGTACAAAAACAGATAACAAACCAAAATTTAAAACAGAAAACTGAACCATTGCCAGATGAAGCAAAATGGTTCCTGCTCAGCATGTTAATGGTTTTTAGTCCAGAGCTGGTCTTCCGCAAGAACCATTTGGAATACATTTACAATAATACTTTGTAAATGCAACACTTTTGTTTAACGCGATGAAGAAGATAAATGAGCACTGAGGCCCTAGTCAAGATGCAATCGCTACTAGCGTTTTTTTTTTCTATCACTCAAAATCTATACGATGTATTCTCGCGCTTTTCGATAAACCACGTGGTAAACTGTCATCCCATACATGCGTTTGCATGTTGGTTAGGGACTCGGGCCACCTTGGTAAGTGTGCTCTGAGGCGTTAGTTCTGTACTCCTATACCCCATAGGATGAATAGGGTCAGTCCTCAGACACCCCCGTCCTTTCTACACAAAAGCATTGTATCATCTCATCACGTACTCAAGGACAGTCATTGTTTTCGTACTGTACGACTGCAATATTCTACTTGCTGCAACATTCGATATTTTCCAGACGTCGAATCTGTGAGTGATTAACGATTATGGCCGGATACCGGTAAGATAGGTAAATAAGGAAGCGATACGTTGGTGTACCATATATGGTTTATCTCTATCTTGTCGATTTGATCCCCTTAACTGATCTCTTGTTGATTATTAACATCATACATTTTTAAAGGTACACCAAAATAGAGATGCTGCCGGGACGACTTCAACGCGTTTGAAAGCCCTTATTCTTTCTTCATACTCTCTTATCTTCATGTATAAATTTAAAATAGGTTCTTACTTTTGTTAATTGTTTCCGGATGAGACTCCTGACCTGACATTGGTTATGTTTACTAAATAGGAAGTTCGATCCATTGATGTCATCTAGACTTATGATTTAGAAAATAAAATATTTTCATTTTCATATCCAGGGTATCAACAGAAAAACACGTTCAAGCATCATTATACAACACTGAACTCCCACTTTTCCAGGTGACAGAGTTCATCAACCACGTCAACGATAGCAAGGTGACCGGAAACCTGGACGATGCTGAGGCGCAGCTGGAGGCGCTGGTGCAGGCCGTGGCCTGCGGAGACAGGGTCGGCTGGTCGCCCCAGAGCAGGAAGATCGTCATCCTGCTCTCCGACGGGCTACTGCATACGGCGGGAGACGGCATACTTGGTATAGCTTGCCCCTTTTACATACAGTACTAGCATTTCAGCTTGGGTTTCTTCGTGTTTTACGAAACACGAGTAATAATTAAAGTTACTTCATAACCGAGTGCAAGTGTGATAATGTGTGAGAATGTTTTCTGTGAAAACTGTTGGCCCATTTTCTTATAGTAAAAGTAGAACTGGCACAGTCACGTAGCACAAATATGTAAGACAGGTAAAATGATCCTACAGGGTTGAAGTGTACCTGCGAAAATGTTTGATCTGATCACTGACACAAGGAACGTGTGTGTGAGTCAATTTAGCTCTGAGTTAGTGTTATGTCAACTTTCTGTTTCTTAAGTTCTAAAGAGCACATCTCTGGAATGAATTAGTCATAAAGTGCCTGAAACCCTCGCGGTTAGTTGCAAAAGTCGAGATTGAGTATGTAATGCGTTATAGGGTATAAAACATCTTTATGAATAAAATAAAAGCCCCGGCAAAGGCAGAATCTAAGTTTTAATATTTCCTCTCAATTGTTCTAATAAAGGTTGGCATGCGGCATGCATGTCGCCCAGTGTGCTGGGTCAACATTCGCTATTCAATTGTTTATTTGGTTGCGGAGCTTACCTTTTAAATCAAATTATACTAATCTGGGATTATGTATACCCAGGTGGCGCTATCAAGCGGAACGACGAACAATGCCATTTAGATGACCACGGATATTACAGCGAGTACTCCATTTACGATTACCCCTCTCTCGCGCAAGTCTATAGGCTCTTAGCCAAGTACAAGGTAAATAAATGTTTCCTCTCGCTTGATTAAAGCATATGGGCTACGCAAACGCCGAGCGGCCAGCGTATGCGTAAGCAAACTATCCACGTTGTTTACATTGCATTATGATCTCAAGTAACGATGTGGTTATTTTTAGGTGAACGTGATTTTCGCCGTGACGGAAAGAGTGAAAGATCATTACGACAACATACATGAGCTCATGAGTGATTTCACTTACGTTGCTAAATTGGAGAGTGATAGTTCGAATATTCTGAAGCTTGTTAAGACGGGTTACGAAGATATTGTGAGTGTAGTGGACTTTGAGGACGATGCGGGAGCCGGCCCTGTGAGGGTCAAGTACTTCACGGACTGCGGAGTGAAAGGCGGGGCGATGGTGGAAGCGACGCGGTGCACCAAAATTGGATACGGCATGACTCTTAACTATGAGCTCCACGTCACGTTGGATGCATGTCCCGAATACAAGCAGGTACTCAATTAATTACTTGCAAGTAGCGCCTCTGTTTATGTATTCTGTTACCGATCGCATCGTATTATTTTAGGTCCGTATCAGTTCCGTTACATCCTTCACGTTCGGGCCCTTTAGAGTACACCGTCAAATGCTGACAGCGAACGTAAAATAACTGCATGCTTCAATTTACTAAATAAATAACAAGCGAAAAATCAACATGCAGACGCGACTTTCACATTAGTGTTGGAATGGTACAGCGTGGTCAGGAATAATACAACGTTGCTAAATGTTGACGATGTCCGTGTTCTTCTAGTGAACTTTGACTTCCTCGATAGACACAAAATGGAACTTAGCTAGTGGAGTGAGCACCCAAAAGTGTTTCCAAATTGTGACTATATGCAGCAATACGAGGGGCGGCTGAAAAGTTCTAAGCCTAAGGTATGTTGAGGTTGCATATGCGTTAGCGATACTGGCCACTAAAAAGACCATTTAAAAAGTTAATAAATAAAAGAAAAAAATGTCGTCTTTTGTTTATTACATCTCGAGATATCCGACGCTAAAGGTCATCATGTGTGAATTATCAACGCATATCACGAAAATTGAGCACCGTGCAGTCATTAAGTTCCTCACAAAAAGTGACAAATCGCCGAAAATAATTTTTGAAGAAATGTCTAGTATTTACGGTGAATCTGGCCCTTCTCATGCCACTGTTAAAAAATGGAGTCGACTTTTTAAACTTGGACGGGAGTCGATCGAAGACGATCCTCGCTCAGGAAGGCCAATATCGGTTGGGACTGAAGAAAATACTGAAAAAGTCAAAAAGTTAGTATTAGAGGATCGGAGAATTAAGGTTTGGCAAATAGCTGAAGCCTTAGGTATTAGTAAGGAAAGAGTTGGAGAGATTTTGCATCAACATTTGCATATGACAAAAGTAAGTGCTCGTTGGGTGCCGAAAATGCTCACAGCTTTCGATAGAGAACGTCGTGTTCAAACTTCTCAGGCATTTTTAGAATTATGTGAAGAAGGTTTAGATGAAGTTTGTTCCCGCATAGTAACTGTTGATGAAACATGGATCAGACAGTATGATCCAGAGTCGAAGTCTGAATCTATGCAGTGGATCGAAAAGGGTGAAAGGCCGCCAAAGAAATTCAAGGTTCAAAGATCGGCGTCTAAGCTAATGGCCACCGTGTTCTGGGATTGCGATGGCATTCTTTTAATAGACTATTTGGCGAAAGGCTCTACAATAAATGCAGTTTATTATGCTGAGCTATTAAGAAAAGTGCGACAAGCCATAGTCGAGAAACGAAGGGGCAAACTGAGCAAAGGCATTTTGTTTTTGCAAGACAACGCCCCCGTTCACACCGCTCGTGTTGCCAAGCTTGCTCTGAAGGAAACTGGCTTCGAGGAAATTGATCATCCACCTTACAGTCCAGATCTGGCCCCTAGTAATTATTTTCTATTCAGCAATTTGAAGAAAGATTTAAGGGGAAAGCGATTTGGCAGTGATGAAGAGATGAAGGCGGCTGTACAGGAACATTTCGACAGCCAAAATAAAACTTATTTTTTTAACGGTCTAAAAGCATTATTTAAAAAATGTAATAAATGCATTGAATTAGAGGGAGATTATATTGAAAAATAAAAATAGTAAAAAAAATCTGAACCTTTTTTTTCTACCTTAGGCTTAGAACTTTTCAGCCGCCCCTCGTATGTTAGATTGCATTGTTTACTTTTGTTCAAAACTTGTTGCGTTTAGATTTGTCAGGATCGTAGGCTAGCAGGTGGAAAGAAGTACTCCTTTGGGAAACAGGCGTGATTTAATGTACGAGTATGTTTGTAGGTACTATGTATAACTTCAATTAAGTACATACTTTTTTTTTTTTTTTTTTTTGTAGGGAATTAGGGCTTGTAGTACTGTTAGGCGATGGGCTTGCAACCTGTCACTAATACACTGGTAAACATCTTAGCCTGACTATGCAAAATGTGGTTACAGAATTATCAACAAGTTTAGAGTTGTTGGTATTCTGTTGCTCTGCCTACCCCACTCTGGGAATAAAGGCGTGACGTTATGTATGTATGTACTTTTACCCGACTGCGCGAAGAAAAAAGAAGGAGAATGAGACTATTGAGTTTAACTGCCTTTTTATGTAAGTATGCATGTAAGTACCTATGTATGTTTTATTGTATATATGTGATCAAAAATCAGATATTCCTATCTAGCTTCTAAACTAATAAACCAATTTTAATATATGGGCGCATGTAATAGGCGATATAAAAATATAGTGGCGCGTCATACCATACTGCTTCGGCAAAAAAAGGAAATGCTTAGGCAATGTCAGTATTTGCTGTTTTTTTATGGTAAGGAGAAGGCACACGAGCGCTCAGGCCACCTGATGGTAAGTGGAAACTGAGACCCTAGACATTTGAATTTTCAAGACTAAGATGGAATGCCTCTATGCTAGTTATTTCACCGGTTGTCTTATCCCCGCACCGAAACACAACAATGCGAACACTGTTGCTTGGCGGGTGGTTAATAGATAAGATGGTGGTAGCGATTCGGACGGACCCTGCACACTGAAAATAAATAAATATCATACTGAATGTAATAATTTGATAAATCGACCTGAAACCGGCGACTATTTTGTGAATTTTGCTGTAAGAGGTTTAGAATATCGCATATTTACGAATCGTTTTGACGTCTTAAAGGTATGAAAAAATTACAATTGATTGCTGTAAAAGTCGTCTAAAAAATGTGTGAATTACTTTTTACCACATTGATATACCTATTTTTTGTATAAAAAAATAATTAACTTTGTAAAATTTTATAGAAAATGGTCAAAAAATAGTTTTAAATTTCGGCGTCTTAAAACACTCGTTCATAAAATTAAAACAACAGTAATAAACTTCAGTTCAAAATCAATCCACTACCTTAAAAAAACATCCAAAAAATTAAACATAAAATAGCAATATATAATGCTTTTAAAAAAGCTAAATCCCGAATTTGAATTCGCGACAAAAATAAAAAAGTAGCTCATTCATTCGTAACTCATTTATTCGATCATAACTGAAATGATATATCATGATGTGCATTAAAACTCATAGAAAAGCAGTATTTAAACTGTAAAATCTCGAAAATAAGCAAAACCGGCAAAATTTCGTACACGGCCTCTTAAACGCTTAGGCTTTTATTGATGTGACTGTTTGTTTTCCTAAATAAATGAAAAAAAAAAAACTCATTTATTTACTTTTTATAAGTACTATATTACCTACTACAGGTTTTGATAATGCGTGCCTTATGGGTGAAAAGTCGAATTATCTTATTTATATACCGGGTGTGACCTGTAATAGGAGCAATAAATTGAGGGATCGTTTCCACACCACAAACGAAACAACATGTATATTTATTTAATCTTTATTGCACAAAATAATACACTTAGTATACAAAAGGCGAACTTAATGCCGTAAGGCATTCTCTACCAGTTGACCTTTGGGCAAAGCAGAGATTGTAGTGACGGTGCAACATAAGGTGTAACTAATACACATACACTAACATATCAATAAGCTATAATAACATAAATACATACAGGGTGGTCCAAAGACTGACGTCTAAAAAAAATAATTAGATGCCTCATATCTGGGGCTATCCGAATATACCCCATGTATGTTGGCCGATTTTTTGTAGTTTTCGAGTAATTTATTTTTAAAGATTTTTTCAAGAATTTTTGGGCCGAGCCGTTTATCATCATGTAACTTTTTTTGGTTACGTTTTTTCTGAATGTTTTTTTTTTGCGAAATTATCCTCACAAACTGTACTTTCACACATAAAATAATCAGCTTCCCAACCTTGACGCAAGTTACAATAAAATTGACCAAAAGTGAAATGTTTACCTTTGAGCAAATCGAAATTTGATTTTGTAATAAAAAAAAAACCTAAAAATCTCAGAATTCAAAGACCAGAAGTAATTTTAAAAACTTCGCCAGTCTTTAAACTTGCAGAATAATACAAAAAAAGTGACACTTAATAGGTCATAATTTGCTGGATTCGACTTTCAAACGTACTAGGGTAGAATGTGTAATAGAGAGTCTGTTGTTAATAACATAAAAACTGTTTTTTATTTGGCCGAACCTAATTTGGTACTGGCCATCAATAAAGCCATGTAATACTTTTTATGAGCAAAACAATTTGTTTTTCTTTTGTCTTAAGAAAGGAATCAAGTCTTTTATTGTGAAATAACTAATAGTTACTTCTGCTCTCGTTGCGTTTAATTTGTGAATTCTTCTCGCTTTGTTAACTGGACTCTGATTGATTTACCTTACGACCGACCTGTACTTGTGTTTTGGACTTTTGAACTTTGCCTAGCGATTGAATTTACTTTCGTGTAGCAACATGAACTACACTCTTAGTGAATATTCAGAGATGCATTATTATTATGGTGTAGCTCAAGGCAACGGACATTTAGCGGCAAGGCTGTACCAGCAACAATTGGAGCACCGGGAAGCCCCACGGCAGCATTACCCGGACTACAGAGTATTCATAAACACACATTTAACACTGATGGCTGGACGCGTTCCGGGCCATCCAACTCACGAAGGAGTTCCCAGAGTGGATCCAGATAGGAGGGATGAAGTCCTGGCAGAAATCCAAAGAGACCCGTCTACAAGTTCAAGGAGGATTACTAACAGAACTGGAATACCTCGTACCTCGGTCCTAAGAATTCTTAAGTGAGGTAAGTTTAATTTGCGGCGTTAACGTCAATTTGGCAATTTGGCAGAAGCCTTTTAACAATTAACCAAAATCTCTAAAGGCTATAGCGAGTTTCCATAGTAAGTCGGCCCTTACATCAAATAGGCTCCGGGATTTTTTGTGAGTACCTCTTGTAATGAAGAATATTTTAGCCGAGTATGAACATTCTACTAGTAATTAATTAATAAGTTTTTGACTTACGATTTTTTCAAGTTTTTTTTTTAGTGTTTGTTTTTCTGGATGTATTCAAGCGATTTGCTTCAAATTTTGAAATGATTTTTTTTAGATAGATTTGCGTCGCTACCCAAAAAACCAATACTAGTTATCGTATAAAAAAAAAAAAGAAAAAAATACCAATTTAAAAATAAACATTTTTTATGTGGTTGTGAATTAGTGACAGTAAGTAGTAACAGTAATCAGTGGTCATTAGCATTTTACTCTTAAATACGACAAACTGATTATGTTATGTTTGAGTTTTTTTATCAGTGTATCGTATTTAAGAGAAAATGCAAATGACAACTTAATGTCATCAACGCTAGTTAAAATCATAAATGGCAGATAAATAATGCGATAAACATCTTGCGTCACGAAGACATTAAGTTGTCATTAGCATTTTACTCTTAAATACGATACACTGATAAAAAAACTCAGACATAACGTAATCGAAGAGTTTGAATACTACATTGAAAAACACCGATTGAATACACAACTTGGTCTCACATTCTGCTGTTTTTTTTAGGAAGTACCGCCTAGAAAATTTTGATATTTAGGCAAGTAGTAGGCCAATGTATGGACTATTTCGAGAAAAAATCTAAAGGTGTCACTAGTTCACAACCACATAAAAAAATATTTTTTTATAGTTTACTCCATTTTTCTTTCTTTTATACGATAACTAATATTCATTTTATGGGTGGCGATGTAAAGAACATAATTTCAAAATTTGAAGCAAATCGCTTGAATACATCCAGAAAAAACAAACATTAAAAAAAATAAAAAATCATAAGTCAAAAACTATTACAAGTAGGATGTTCATACTAGGCTAAAATCTTCATTACAAGAGGTACTCACAAAACAATCCCCGAACCCATTTGATGTAAGGGCCGACTTACTATGGAAACCCAGCTATGGCCTTTCTCAGGTTACACTTTTACCGCCTTACTTATGAACGTGAAATAAGCTTGGAATAGTTTATGCCATGCTTTGTCACTTTCTGTCAGATGCAAATGTCACAATTACAGATAAGGACAAAGCATGGCATAAACTATTCCAAGCTTATTCCACGTTCATAAGTAAGGGGGTTAGTCAGAATTCATGATTATTGTATGTTTTTTTCTTTCAGAGCGGTACCACGCTTACCACTTTCAGCGGGTCCAGCAGCTTCATGAAGGAGATTATCCGAGACGCGTAGCATTTTGCCAAGCTATGCTGCAGAAATCCACAGAAGACGCAGATTTTTTTAATAAAATTTTATGGAGCGACGAATCGCGGTTTTAACGGACTGGAGTGTTCAACATCCATAACTACCACAGCTGGGCCGTTGAGAACCCTCACTTAGGAAGAGGCTCCAACTTTCAAGTGCGGTTCAGTGTGAACGTGTGGTCAGGGATTGTGGATGGCCAGTTAATTGGGCCTTTTGAATTGCCAGCGAGATTAAATGGAGCCGAATATTTGATTTTTTTTGCAAAATGATTTAAATGGATTACTGGAGGATGTCAACCTCGAAACAAGGAGAGAAATGATCTTTCAGAACGATGGTGCTCCTTGCCACTATTCAAGGGCTGTAAGAGACCACCTGGATGCAACATATCCCAACAGGTGGATTGGGCGTGGCGGACCGATTCCATGGCCCCCGCGGTCGCCGGATTTGAATCCCATAGACTTCTTTGTCTGGGGATATTACAAAGAACTGGTTTACGCAAGGGAATCACATACCGAAGCGGAACTCAGACAAAAATTAGAAGAGAGCAAAAGGACTATAAAAGAAAAAAGAGATGCATTCCGGAGACTAGGAGCGAATTTTTTAAGGAGATGTAGGCTATGTATCGAAGTTGACGGCAGAACATTTGAAAATCTTTTATGAATAACGTGTTTAAATTAAATTGTATTGTTTTATTTGATCCACGAACATTCTACCTTAGTACGTTTGAAAGTCGAATCCAGCAAATTATGACCTATTAAGTGTCACTTTTTTTGTATTATTCTGCAAGTTTAAAGACTGGCGAAGTTTTTAAAATTACTTCTGGTCTTTGAATTCTGAGATTTTTAGGTTTTTTTTTTATTACAAAATCAAATTTCGATTTGCTCAAAGGTAAAAATTTCAATTTTGGTCAATTTTATTGTAACTTGCGTCAAGGTTGGGAAGCTGATTATTTTATGTGTGAAAGTACAGTTTATGAGGATAATTTCGCAAAAAAAAACATTCAGAAAAAACGTAACCAAAAAAAGTTACATGATGATAAACAGCTCGGCCTAAAAATTCTTGAAAAAATCTTTAAAAATTAATTACTCGAAAACTACAAAAAATCGGCCAACATACATATGGTATATTCGGATAGCCCTGGATATGAGGTATCTAATTATTTTTTTTAGACGTCAGTCTTTGGACCACCCTGTATATTTCACTAGTAAAAATAATAACACAAACATATTATGTATTCTACAACTTTTGAAAATAAATCATTGTTAACCAAATATTAATGAACACCCGGTATGTAGTTTTGGAGTGTCAGAAAGGACTATAACAAGACCTCGTCAAAAACGTCAAGCTGTTTACATATCATCACAGAAAATACCTTTTTTTTCAGTCAAACCAAACAATCCGTGTGTCAGAGAGCCAGCTAGGCCAGGATTCACTCACGCTAGAGATTGAGATACAGTGCGGCTGTGAATGCGAGGATTCCTCCAGTCAGTACTCGCTCACCTGCCCCGTCAACTCGCACCTCGTCTGCGGAGTTTGTCAGTGCAATAAGGGATGGTGAGTTACTCGTATTGAATGGAACCATACCTACGGGTACATACCATAATATATAAGGTTCAATATACATAATGGGTTATTATAAATAATGGTCATCATATATAGGTAATGATTTTATTTCTGAAACCATAAACTTCTCAGGTTTGTTATAAATCAAACCTAACCTAACGTAATGGGTCCTAAACAATGACCTGTAAAAAATCCTGAAAGTTTACGGTTTCAGAAATAAAACCAGTATATATTATGACCAGGATTATGACCCATTATGTATTTTGAACTTTATATATTGTGATATGATCCCATACCTATATATTGAAAAGGCTAGGTCGCATGGTCATACTATAGCTAGGATCACAATTACCGTAAAGGTAGACTTTAATATATTGCAGTGATAAGTAGTAAAAGATTGAATTTCCGTTGTGAAAGGAACAATACGTACTCATTCAATTAATTTGTGGTTCATACAGCTTAAGTTCGAAGAAAGCAACGTAACAAGTTTTGTTGCTGCAAACAATTTTATAGGCGCAGTATTTTTTGACTTTTTTGGGACAGACTAGAAACACTAAACCGAGGGGCTATTGTCTAACGCACTCGCAATCGCAACCGGCTTCAAAGTGGAGCAATTGTTTTCATATTGTATGCAGACGAGCGTTCGATTTTCAAAATGAAAACGATCGTGATTGCGAGTGCGAGTGCATCACTGGTAGACCACGTGACTGTTCGAATGACGTGATCTACCAGTGACGCGATTGGTTTAAAAACAAAACGAATCGAATCGCTAGTTAGCGAACGCATCTTGGCTAGGGCCTCTGGTCTTCAGTTAAGACGGTCAGCTAACGGGAGTTATACACATTTTTTTTACAAGAATTGATAATAATAATATTTCAGAATTTCTAAATTATATATTTTTAGCGTCTTTTCAGTATGTTGATTGCATATTCAATGAATTTATCAAAATAAATATTGTATTTACTACTTTTTTATAATTTCACAGTGCCTAAATTACCTACCTCCAAATTGAAAAACACCTCTGCTGGTATCAGTGCCATAGTCCATAGTGGTTCTCCCCAGGTCGGGCCCGTCGTGTAACTGCTCGATCGAGGACGAGGAGGCGTCCATGGCGCTGGTCGCGCAGTGCCGCGACCCCAACGGCACGCACTACATGCCATGCTCCGCCGCCGGCGACTGCCTGTGCGGCAAGTGCGAATGCGACGTCGGCTTCAGCGGCCGCTTCTGCCAGTGCAAGTCATGCGAGATCAGCCGGTAATCCTTAATACTTAATTACCTAAAGCAGGGTCCAGACGAACCGATTTCGTCAGCCAACTCAAAAAAAGAGCGTGTTCATCTCTCTTCTAAAGGTGGGTATGAATTAGAGCAGCCTCGGGTCGAGGCATGCACGGCTATTTCGCTCAAAGTCGTACGTGCTCACATGCTGTGCGCGAGCGGCGCGCGGCGAGCCTCAGTGTGCGCATCAGTGTGCGTGCCTCGCGTAATTTGGACGTGTATCCGATCGTGCCGCGGGCAGAACGACAAGGTTAACATGTCTGTGGGCGAGGCGCGTACAAATTTGATAAAGTTGCTGAGCCGTTCCACCACCGAGGAGATTTCTTCTTCTTTTTGTTAATAATTCGATGAATTATGATAAACGCAGCCGCGGCTGTCATCGTGTCCGAAGCTATTTTGAAATGTCGGCTCGCGGCGAGCACGCTGCCTCACCCGCGCATGTTTATGTGCAACAATTTCGCTCGCGAGCTTGCCGTGCGGGACGAGCATGCCTCATTCGTATCCAGCTTAACAGATAGTTGCGCCCCCATCGGTTGGATGATGAAAAGCGTTGTCTGGATCCTGTATAAAACTAACATTTTAATAGCTTATTTGTTGGCCTCATGCTATAAGATTCAATTATTAGTAAACCCTGCATATGAGATACAGTCTGTAAGCTCTTACAATAGGATTTGGGTTGTAGCTGTCTCTCACTCGCTCTTATTAATAGCGTATGAGAGCTATTTAATACAACAATATACATATATTTATTTATTTATTTATTTATTTATCCATTTACAAATAAGAGAATATAAATAAAAAACGTACAAAAATCACATTTGAGAAGTTTTTACCGACCGCTGGTTACTTTTAAAATAAGAACTGAGCATTAGTGAAATTATTTTTGTATCATACGCAACTCCTGATGTTATACAAAAAAACTTTTAATAAGCTTTGCCCACGAGATGATTCAGGGGCTTTCATTAAAACGGATGCGGCGTATTCAAGAAAACGTGTAACCTAAAGGAGGGTTATATTTTTCGACTTCGACTTACATTTAGCTCGTATCTTGCAATGGAGTAATAGTTTCGGGTTGAGAGTCAATCCTGCTAAGACTCAAACTATTCTTATCGGCAGTCCTAAATTATTATCCAGAGTCGACTTTGAGAGTCTCTCGCCTGTTTATTTTGATGGCGTCCTTATTCCTTTTTCGCAGCAAGTCAAAAACCTGGGTATCATTATGGACTGTACCTTATCGTGGGTTCCTCAAGTGAACGAGATTAGCAGGAGGATGTTTGCGTCAGTGTGGTCTCTTAGGCGGCTTCGTAACTTTCTCCCATTTGCGACTAGAATTGCGCTAGCTCAGTCATTGCTTCTTCCTATTTTGGACTATGCTGATGTGTGCTTTTTAGATCTTACTGTAGAGCAGCTTAATAAGCTTGAGCGAATTCAAAATATGTGCATTCGGTTCATATTTGGTTTACGCAAATTTGACCACGTCTCTAATTTTCGTTCGCAACTCAAGTGGCTTCCTATCCGTTTTCGCCGGTACTTTCATATCCTTAATCTCCTCTACTGTGTTCTGTTCTTCCCTGCAACCCCGCGTTACCTCAAGGAGCGTTTTAACTTTTTTACGTCGATTCGTTGCTCCCAAAATTGTATTTTAACTGTACCCTCCTCATCATCTAAATTCTACAACAATTCCTTTACTTTTCAGGCTGTCCGTCTGTGGAACTCCCTCCCTGTGGAGCTGCGGCAGGCTAAATCTTTACCTGTATTTAAGAAACTTCTCCTTGAGCACTTTTTGTCGCAGTCTTAATTGTATTGTCTCAGCACATTTCTCTCACTATGCATTTCTGTCATGTGGCTGTTTTTTTTTTTTTTTCCCTGATGTGGATGTATTGACATTTATGTATGTATTTATTTATTACTATCTATTTATTCATGTAAGTCATTATAATGTATTAGTTTGTATTAATATATATTTGATTATCTATTTATTAGTTTGGTAAGCGTGTATTTATTGGTATATTGTATTTTATAGCTAGCATAGTTCCTTGTAATTGTTCGAAATTGGTCTGCACCACCTACCGTGTAAATTGTTTTAACTTGCACCTTATCCCTTCTAAGGTTGTCTGGAAGAGATCGCTAATCAGCGATAAGACCGCCTGTTGTTTACCTGGGTCTTCTAAATTGTGAAAATTCTGTGTAATGTTTTTGTTTGGTGGACAATAAAGTGTTTTGTATTGTATTGTATTGTATTGTACATACAGCAGCAGGCGGGAACAAGCATTGAATTACATAACATTTTAATAAAATTAGCATTACCACAAACGATTGTAAAGTTTAGAAAAATTAAGCATTCCTTATTCAAGTTATGTAACTAAGTACATTGATCTTAAATGCTCTCACTACGACTTACTACTATTATAAATGCGAAAGTTGGATAGATGGATGGATGTTTGTTACTCAATTTCGCCAGAACTGCTGAACGGATCTGGATGAAATTTCCACAGAGATAGATTATAGTCTGGAATAGGACATATATAGACTTTTTTACCCCGAAAAATTGGACGGTTCGTGATGAAATAGCGATAAACGACTTTTACGGACGCGGGACAGACGAAGTCACGGATAACAACTAGTAAATAATAGAGCTTGATATTCGCTATTCATTTGATATTTTAACTGCAGGCGGGATTTTGTTTTTCTTTATAATTAAGTATTTTATTTAAATGAAATCTTCACGACGGAAAGAGCCTCATTTTTCCTGGGAGTTAAATAAACGTATAAAAACTTATTCCTGTCCCCTGCTATATTTTATTTAAAATTGCCTGCAAAATAAAAAAGACCATGAAAAAAAAACTATACACCCAGTTTAATAAAAGGTGGATGGAGCGCTGGGGCGGCGGCACCGGGCGGCGGCGGGCGGCGGGTCATTGTCAAATTATCTCAATACTTGTAGTTTTCAAAAGGAGATTCTCTCTCAATTCGTAGTTTATTTTATAAATACTTCTAAATATGCATATGTATCATTTCCTCGCATTGTTTGAGAAAAGCATTATATATGCCTCGGCGGAAAGGGATTGTCTGACTCTTCTTTAGCAAGCCTCGGCAAGGTTCGGCCCGCTAACAACCTCGTCAGGCAATCCCCTACTTTCCTGGCCTAGGCAATAATGCACTATTTTTCAAACTAATGTAAACTTTCTTTGCACAGGGAGACACAAGTAAAGTGCGGCGGGGTGGGGCGCGGCACGTGTGTGTGCGGGCAATGCGCTTGCGTCGACGGTTGGAGCGGCAGCGCGTGCGACTGCATCGACCGCAACGACACGTGCATCGCGCCCGGGGGCGGCGAGGTGTGCTCGGGCCGGGGGAACTGTGTCTGTGGTGAGTACTACGCCCTTGACTCACAAACGTGTCAAAAAACCATACAAATAATACCTAATGATGTTTGGATGGATCCTTTGTATTCCTATTATACTTAGTCTAAAGATAATCAAACGGCCGCTTAACTTTCTTCTAAATTTGTCCGCATTCATCTTAAGGAATTTGAATATATAAGACCTATACATCGTGCCACAAGCTACTTACCTATGTAGGTAGCTTGAGTTAACAAATTTGCATGTTTAAACTACCACGTGAGACTGTCGCACAGCACCATGTCTGACATTTCTCAGAGAAGTTTCTTGCACGACAAAGAAGTCGCGGGACGAAGTGTAAACGATTTGTTGTACATTTGCAGGAAGATGCGAGTGCGCCGAGTCCGAAGAAGGCAGTAAATACATAGGCACTTTCTGCGAGACGTGCGCGACCTGTGACAACCCATTGTGCGTAAACGCCGAGCCGTGTGTCGCCTGCTTTTTGTCCAAGAACTGCACCAGCGTGTGTGTCATAGGCGGCACTAACTACACGGTGGCAGAGAAACTGTCTGATACAGGTAACTTGTCCACAGATGAAGGGTACAAGGAAAGAACATGATTTTTTTAAACTCAGTGTCATGTCAAATTGCAAGATTTGCTATTAACTATTACCTAGTTACAGATATAAATAATAATAATAATGCTATTGTTATATATTATGTCACCTATTTATTCACATTTAAAAAACACTTAGGGTAAATCCAAATTTTGAAATCACTCTAATCTCTCAGAACAAAAAGCAAAATATTTTATTTGTAAAACTAGCCGGTACTTTGGTTTTTTTTCTAGGTACAAGTTTATGAAAAGGAAAAATATTATCTTTAATATTCCTGAGTATTAGTGATTTTTGCGGTCTTTTATATTTTGGGACATCTATACCACATAGGGGAAACTTGCCTAATCCATACAAATTACGTTTGGGGCATCTATCAAAAGAGTGTCTATCATTTCATCGAAACACCTTTCATCGAATGTATCATTTCATCGAACGGTTTTTTTCAATGTATTATTATTTTTGTTTAGTAAGAAGGCCCTAAAAAGGGACGAGTTAATTGTCTTTAAAGAATATAGAGATATTGTCTTTGTCTGTGAGTACCACGGTAAGTTTTTGGCTATCAATAGCAGTAATTATGTACGTTTTGAAAGCGTTGGTTATTAGCTTTTTATAGGTAGTCTTAATAAACAAGAAAGTGTCAGATCTGTGGTCGCGCTTGCAGAAAATAGGTTAATTATGATCTTATAAGTACTTTGTGGTCACATTTGCAGCTTGATTTGAAAGTATACTTAATTGTTATGCTACACATTGCTATTTGCGGTTTACAATTACGAAGTCGTTAACAGGTTGCTTTCGACAAGATGAAATCACATTTTGGTGCTAAAAAAGGAACTTTCCAAATATTTTTTTCTGTCACCAGAGGCCCTAGCCAAGATGCGTTCGCTAACTAGCGTTTCTTTTCGTTTTGTTTTTAAACCAATCGTGTCAGTCGTAGATCGCGTCATACAAAAAGTCACGTGATCTACCAGTGACGCTATTTGTTTAAAACCCAAACGAATAGAAACGCTAGTTAGCGAACGCATCTTGGCTACGGTCTCAGGATTTTTCAACAATTTATAATAGAATAGAATAGAATAGACATTCTATTTCTAACTGTTGAGTTGATGGCACACGCCTAATTCCGTCCGGAATTCCGGAATATGGTGTTTTTTTTTGTGTGGATGTGATACTCACAGTCATCACTTGTATACTTACAAAGGTATATGGAGTTAATTTCGTAGATACAAAATGAATCTACGAAATAAGGTCATATTTTTTTTTCCTTATTCTAAGAACAGCGTCAAAAACCGCGAAGGAGTAAACTTTGTTAATTTAATAACTAAGTGTAAATGTTATTTTTAGATATAACCAGCGACGACGTGTCATGCATTCTGCGGGTAGAAGATGAGATGGAGTGCGAATACAAATACACCTACAGTGCTAGCACCCAAGATATGGTTGCCATGGAGATCGTCATCCGGAGCAAGCAGTGCTCTCAGCTGACCAGCGCTCGTCTGATGACGAGTGGTTTAATCATCATGGCCTGCGTTATTGCCGGGGGGATCGTCATCATCATGGGTGTCAAGAGTGCCCAAATAGTCTCAGACAGGAGAGCGTACGCTAAGTTCATCGAAGAGGCAGAGGCGAGTAGACTGAACACACAAGAGTTAAACCCTTTGTACATATCCCCGATCTCAGAATTTAGGTTACCTGATAGTTTCCCGAGGGACAAACATGATTAACATGTTTTTTATTAATGAACTGGTGGAGTTGATTTGGAACGTTAAATTGGAATTCTATAAGTAATTAATTGTTAGATTCGAATTCAAGTTAGAGGATGGTTGAGTAAAGTAGTTTATAGTTTTTAGTAAAGAGCAAAGACATGTTTGAGTAACTGTTTCAATAAGAAAACGATAGTATTATTTACTTAGTTTTAAAAGGGTAAAGATGTTTATTCCGTAATTTACTTTTACACATCCAATTGCTTCCTTACTTTCTGAAAACATCCTAACAAGCAAGAATAAACTATAACTTAACATTTAATGATGTCATTAAAAACCGTTGAATTGTATTATTTAGGTGTAGTATGTTTGTTATTTTTAGCCGGCTTAAGTTGAGTCAGACTAAACTAAGAAGTAAATACTTAATAATTTTGCTAGTCGTTTGCAATTATGTATTGTGTACATAAGATGATTTATGAAAAGTATTCCTTAATTATGTTGTTACATATAGGTACTTTAGTTGGTACGAGTATTACTTTACAATATGTATTTTAGAGTTGTCAGCCGTGTGGTTGCCGGGTTATATAGTGCCACTCCATGTCTTCCCGTGGATGTCGTAAGAGGCGGCTAGGGGAAGAGGGCTTGTAGTACTGTTTGGCGATGGGCTTGCAATCTGTCACTAATACACTGGTAAACATCTTAGCCTGATAGTGCAAAATGGTGTAACAGAAATTATCAAGAAGTCTTTTAGAGATGTTTTTGGTATTTCTGTAGCTCTGCCTACCCCACTTTGGTAATGAAGGGGGGATGTTATGTATGTCTGACAGTTGAGTTGAATTCTTAAAGTTTACTTACGTGGAAATTTGTAATATTTTGCTACTCCTAAAATCGAAGTAATGTCAGCCCTGTCGCTGTTTCTTGATTGCGTCATAACTGGAGTAAAAAAACATATTTGACGCTGAAGACCCACCTATGTTTAGTACATATGTGAAAGAAATTAAATCAACAGTAGTAACTTTCATTTAGGATTAAATTAATTTAATTTTAATATTATGGGCTTAAACATGTTCATTAGCGACTTAAAACATTGGATTACTAACAGCCGTATTGAGAAACATTTTAGAGACGCTTAACGCATCGCTTGTTTTTCAAACTAGTTTGAAATTCGATTCTAAGGAGCGACTTATTCGTCATTAACTCACTATACTTCTGCATAGTGTTGCCGAAACATTTTAGTTATAGATTTGATTGAATACCTAAGATAGTCTTAAGATCATGAATTATAAAGGAAACTTTTTACTTCTGTTCGAAGCTCGGGTTATGCCATGTTTCTTTTGTAAAAAATTCTAGTAATTGTTGTAATAAATAATATAATATTCACCAGACTTGTTATACATTGTGTTTTTTTAATAAAATGAAACGCTTTAATCTTTGTATAAATTGATTTATTCCCTTTTTTCATAATATTACAAAAATACTTCTTTTAACTGATCACTTCAGATATTAAAAAAACTTTTTTGTAACAAATGCAACTCTCCCTCTATGTTTAAGTAAGTTAATAAAATGTACAGTAGATAACATGACGTATATCAATTTGCAAATAATAACTATACACGTACAGCCATTTTATACACAATATACACAAGCCAACATGTACAACATTGTGCATGGAAGACTTTGAATTCCATGCGGGCTAAATATACTAATTACAATATACATATTATTCTATTTAAGCCGATAGTTGAGCAAATTTTTAAAACGCATTTATATCTAAAGCCTTGTCAATGTTTTAAATATTATACTTTTAACCGTTTTTAATGATCTACTTAGGTCGGCTGACGTCAACTACTTAGATAAACATATCGACAGTGGAAAGGCAAAAACGCTTAAGCGCCATACTGAATACTGGCGATTTAGCTTAAGCGCCATATACCTAAGAGGGCGCTTAAGCTTAACCTCCATTCTTAATAGTGTCGCTTAAGCATTTTTACCTTTTCACTATCGATATGGGTTTAACACAGGGTTTGGGTGCGTTTCCACTCCAGCGAAGAAGTGGGAGAAGAGTGAAAACGAAGAATCAGATCATACAACGCATACAGCATTATAGATGTAGAATTAAAGTAGGTAAAGGACCTGTTGTATGCAGTTGTAACCACGGGTTGTGACACATCTGTATAGACCGTTGGACATTCTATATTTGAAATTTGACGTAAGCTCCATATTACTTTTGTACACAACTACAACAGACAACAGGGGGGTTATTATGAGCTAGCTTTGCAGTTCATTTTACGGGGAGCTTAAAGGACAGAGCTATGGCAGTTATATAGCTCTGTCGTTTTCTCTGAGTGTAAACAGAACTGCATAGTTATGTCATAATAACCCCCAGGTCCTTTACTTAAGTTTTTCACCTATACCCACGCAGTCCGCTCTCTTTCCTCAATCACAAAATGTGCCTAAATGGGAACAATATAAAACAATCCAATTCGGAAAAATTTAGAAATTTAGTAGGTAATGTGAGATTTGGGAATATTTTTTAAACGTACTTACAATTTGAATTCTTAGACTGTAACTCACAAAGCTAAAGTCTAAAATTGATTTTATTTAGGCCAGTTCTAGATTCATAACATGTGTAAACATCGCTTAGATATAAATCAACAAAATTTACAACTTTTTCAATGGAAGACCGTACAATTTTGGGAATTGTGTTTGTAATTGAATGCCCTGTCATTCAATATAATTTTAAAAATAAAATCATTTTAATTATCAATTTGTATGGTAGACCTTACTGTCAATATTTTTAAATCACACTGTGTTACCTTTATTCCATTTTCACTAACTCAGTGAAATGTTTTTTTCACAATTAAAATAGAGGGTATGAAGTTTCATGTTTCGCGCTTTACAGCAACTTTTATTTCTGATCATTTGCTTAATAAAAATAATGACTCATCTTTTAAGTTTAAACCACAAAAAACTATTTTATCGCCGAAGCACTAAGTCGCGGTAACGTCAACCGTCACCATAGACCATTAAACATGACTACTACTACCTTTTAAAGCAAAAAGGCAGTATACGCATAAGGACTTCATACACATATACTGCCTTTTTCTTTTAGAGGGCATTGTAGGCTTCAAGTTACTTCGTGTTAGTTAGTATACCTGTTGATAGTTACTGTACATATTACTAGGTAACTTAATTACGGAATGTATATAAAATCGTTGTCGACAACAATATCGTACAAGGTAATCGATATCACATCCTCGTCATATTTCTTAGTTTGACTAAGTGCCACAATAACAATATTACAATACGTTAATACTTAACCTAAGTTAATGTAAAGAACTCGGTAAGTAAACTAGTCCTATGTGTTACAGAAAACGCTTACGGTAATCATGTGACAATACGACTGTGACTGAACTGTCACGTGAAAGCAACAGCGATAGCAATTAATGTAACACGGTAGGACCGACCAATTTCATATTTTTAATTTATTACTTGTAGTGAAACTGAAAAGAGGCAGCCCTCTGTATAGAATACTTCAGTACCACTATTATTACCCTTATATTTTATAACTAGGCATACGGAGGTAAAGGTCCATACTTTTAGAAAATTAAAAGTAACCTCTAAAAGCTGGATCTTATTATAGCGCGTACCGTTCAAACTATTGTGATATTGTTCAATATTACATTTTAACTAAACGACTTATGTACATACAAATATTGTCTTTATTACCTATATTCCTAAAAATATGTGTAATCCAGTTATTTTAAGGTTTCGCTTCCGCTTCTATCCTACTTATGTAATCATGTTTGAGCAAGGGGATTACCACGAATTGTACATTCAGTATGTTGTACATTTGCCAAAAGTTTTTTAACTTGTCCATGGCACGGAATGGCAACAAAACGCGACAGAACCTTAAAATAACATCGAATCAATTTGTAACATCAGATCACACGCAATTTTTGGTCAACAATTGCTATAACAACTTTATTATTAGCTACGTATCAAAATATACGCGAGAGGCTTTACTAGCACGCCACAACCAAACAAAAACGATAAATAAAAATTAACAACAGTAATTTGATCACTCACGACTTTTGGTAAGGTCGCATGCTTCCACCTTGTTTCTTTTAACTTCGCTATCACTAAACCCTTACTATTTTCCTTAAAATCCCTGACTTTATTAAGCAATAGCGCCCTGTATTTATAAACGCCCTATTTATAAACCAATTATTATTAAAAAGATTTGTTCTTCTTTCAAGTCAAATAAGGCCAGTCCATATGAAGCGTTTGATTTTATAAAAAAATCAGTAGCCGTAACAGACACTGGCCACTAATTAAAAAAACAAAATATATTTCTTTGCGGCCAGTATCCGGTCGGCAACAAATACGGTTTGATAAAGCCTCTTTGCATCACACTGCGATGCCGTGTCAGACGCGCCGGTCGTGCCGGGCGGGCGGCGTGAGCGACATGGGCCGCGAGTCGGGCTTGGCGGGCGCGGGCGCGGGCGCGGGCGCGGGCGCGGGCTGCGAGTGGATGGGCGACGACGGCGGCGGGGTCACCGGCACGGCGTCCGGCACCAGCCGCTGCAGGAACTCCGATAGCAGCGGCCACGGGACTACCCTGGAAAATTTATGGGCACGGTCAAAGATCAGCGATTCTTTAATATCAATACGGAATGGATTCCCATGTGACATGAGCTTTGCATTCATGCAGGGGGCTGATGTGATATTCTATTGTCCATAGTGACCATGTCCGACCCATAGCCACACACCATGGTTTTTGGCCTTACAAAACTTTGAATATTGGCACTTGCCTCATCATATCTTACGGTATTACCTAGTTAGTGTGACTACGAGTCGGTTTGCAAATAATAGTAGATTATTGCAGAATTGTAGATACCTGGGAAATAGTGAATTGCCTAAAAAGGAGGTTGCCTTGGCTGACACAATAGAGAACGTAAAAAAAACTTAACAAATAAAATTGGATTTTAAAACGTTTATTCTATTTCTAGAAAGAAAAAAGACTCTTTGCATTTCCTTATCTCAAAAATTCTGGCAGAAAACAATTTTTGCATAATGAACGTTGCATCGTGCACATTAATCTTGAGCAACAGCTTGAGAGAACGTTCGGTGTATCTACTCTTCCCGTTAACGTAGCTTAAGGAAACAAGTGCATATGTTGAAACCTTTCAACTCGGTTTAGCTGTACGAGTATAGTACACGTTAAACGATTAAGCAAGTATTGCACAGCAAAGCGAGCAGAGAGATGAGCAATTCAAGATAAATACAAAAAAAAGTTAAATTAAAATCTTCTCCGAGCCGTCTTCATCTACAAAACATAACATATTATTTCTGTATTATTTTGTACAATAAAGTGTTTATATGCATATATACATACATATAACCAAATCCTTAACTTTTTTAAGAAATCAGGATAAAGTACCTAACCACCGTATTTAAGACATTTTAGAGACCATTTACTCGCTTTTTCAAACTTGTCGTCACTAAGGAACGACTTGACTTGACTTTGAGTTCTATAGATTTTCCTGCGCTCACTCAAAAGAGGCTTAAATTAGCAAAAAATGACTTTTGTGAACCGGACACGGCAATCGGCGGTGAGTTAGCTACTCGCTAGACTGGGTTTAAATCGTTTGCGAAATGTCTGTAAAGAGAATGTCAGCTTGCCTCTACTCTATAATGAATAATGAATGTAAGATATTGGACTTTAATATCAATTGTGTTGCATTTCTTAAACACTCTGTTTTAAAAATTACTATACTTTATCAAGATAAGTGTGAGAATAACATGTATTCTTATATTTTATTAAATTATTTGATTGGGCACTGTAACGACGGAAAAAAGTGAGAAAATGAGACACATAATTGTCTTCTCGTGATGTTGCACGAGATGACGAGCAAAATTGAGATTGCCAGTGTTAATAATAATCTTAGTAGTTGCGATGTTAGTGTAAATATAATATTTTACTATAATCAGCACGCAATACAGCATCTACGAGTATTTCGTGTTCCCAGGGAAGTATGAAGTTAAGGTTATGGTAATAAAAAATAATTAGAGGTACAGATTTCGTAAATAAGTATAACATTGATAGTTTATCTGTGGGTTGATTTTTGAATCTCAACCGCTGACTATAGTTCACAAAAACGGCTGATTATAACCGATTTCTACTAATTAGGCTCAAGGGCCGTATTCCCCACGTGCCCCAAATGCGAATCGGTATTGGCGTATCGTAAAATGTACCATTTGAAGGGCACCAGGAACCGGAAGTAGCCCGGCATGATGGCGAGCGCCTCGTTGGTGCGAATGGCCTGCACCACCCGGTCTGCCACCTCGTTCGCGTTCAGTTGAGGCACGAACCTGGAAGGGAGGACATGGTTATTAGTTGAAGCCGCCGTAATGATGAACACAGATTTTCGCTGTCAACGGTCAAAGTAAATGTCAAGTCATAGGAGAATGACGTTTTTTCTGCCCTACAAAGCCATTAAGCAGTATCTCAAATTCAATGGCCAAAGCGGATTCAATCCTATCCTCTTGGTAATAAGGTTGCATTTGCTACAGCAGTTTTTTTCTAAGATAGGTACTGCCATTTGTGTTAGCAGGACAGTTTTAAGACGAGCATCTAAGCCAAGATCAGTTACTTAATAAATTACCCGGCGGTCATTTTGTATATTATTAATTTATACGTATAGAGTTCATCCATCACAAATTATGTTCATATTCATAATGTAACATAATACCTTTTTAAAGACCATACATTTTTATAAGCTATATTAATTTAAGATATATTTTTCGCTCGTCACGCGTTTGCTTTAAGCTTTACAAATAGGTGAACGCACCAGGGTTCAGCTGAAAACCAAAGCTGTGGCTGCGGCTGCAGAGCATGCTGGACTGAATCCTATTTCACTTCACACTACAGTGCAACATTTCTAAAATTGCTCCAATCTTATCTTGTTTTTTTGCTTGTCTGTTATGTTGCGGTATGTTTTTGCCAAATAAGGCTTACGAGATTGATGAGTTATAGTAATACGGCCCATAATAATATGTTACAAGTTAGAATACGATTTTAATTTTGATGTATTTTACTGATTGTACTCTTAATTATTTACTTATTTATTAAAAAAAGAAGAATACTTATTGATAGAATGTACATTTCGTCCATTAGATCCCTTATCAGGTTTTATGCTTACGAAAAGATTAGCCAGAAAGGCAGAAAGACGGTAAATCTATCCATGACGGTGAAAAGCATTGGGTGAAAAAGTGGATTCAAAGCCAGCACTAGCCAGGATTGCGTTAGAATATAATAATTACAAAGCATAAGGACTACGTATCCCTTTTTTTGTTTTACGAGCTGTCAAGAAAACCATTTTCTCCACCATTTCGTATTATTTCTCACTTCGCCACTGTGAAGGCTGGCTCGACATGAAGAATCTCCATTTCCGAATTTAACGTTGCGTAAATATAGGTCAAAATCGACGCCATATTAAATGTACCTAGAGGGTTACTGTAGAGGGTTATCACTCACTAGGTCGAATTTCGTATCCTACTGTTTAATTTGTCCGAATTTCCACAAGTTAGATATGCTTGTTTAACTGAAACCGTTTCACTCTCCAGGATTCTTATAAAACAAACACAACCTTACTATGGGCTCTATAGATGACATTTTGAAAAATATCAATTTCTAACATCAATATTTGGTCAAATGAAACAGTTTGGAAACAAAAACTCGAACTCGCGATAGTAGTGATATTTTACGCTGCGGCGTATTAGATCCCTAAAAAAAAATTATACATTACCTCGAATTGACTTGCTCGAACATGCCCGTAGACCTGATAAAGTACGGGCAGATCAGCGACGTATTGACCCCTCGGGCGCCCCGGACTTCCAGCTCCAGCCTCAGAGCCTCGTCGAAGCCGCAGGCAGCCGACTTGGAGGCGCAATAGTCCACCAGCTTGGCCACGCCGACGTGGCCGGCCATGGATGCGATGGTCACTATGTGGCCTTCGTTGTGCTCGATCATCGACGGGAGGAATGCTTTCACCGTCTGCAAAGGAGACGAGGATTTCGTTAGGAGTAGTTTTAATGGAAAGGAGAAGTTAAACCAGCACGCCGGCCACCTGATGGTAAGAGTGATCTGAGAGACATTTGCAGTCTCGAGACAAAAATCACAAAACTGCTATGATTACAAATGCATTGCCAACCCTGAGGACTACGATGGAATGCCTTTATGCTACTAATTTCAAACTCTACTGCTTGGCGGCAGATTAAAGATAGCTAAAAAAAAGAAAGATAGATAGATAGATTTGGTGGTAGCGATCTGGACGGACCCTGCACAAGGATCACTCATAAATTCCACCGTTTTCAGATTTACCACCGTCTTTAGTAAGTCCTGGTAATGATAAGAACTTAGGTATTTACTTGTCAAAGATAATAATAACTTTCAATGTAATACGCTAGAAAAGATGCGACAAGTGAATGCCCAGCTCCCTATTTCACCACTTGACAATGACACGCGACAGGTGACAATTCGGTATACATTGCAAAGTTTAGCTAAGCCAGTGCACTGAAATGTAACCTGTCACCCGTCATTGTCAGGTTGGTACAATAGGTTTTCTAGCCAGGATGTCTTACGACGACAGCTTTTGATCTTTAAACGTGATAGAGATTGGTTTACGCCACTGTACTACCGGGCTTCTATTTTGTATGACAGGTATGACCATTACTTTTGACATGCTATTGTTCGTATTGTTAGCGTACGATAGCTAGTATTGACTTTTGTAATGGCGGCGGCTGAGTTAAAAACAATACAATGACTCATCAGTAATGCACCTTTTGAATTAATATAAACGAAATGATTAAGAAACAAATACAAACGACATGTTTATGCCCCACCTTTGCAACATAAGCAATATTTTTTAAAGAAAACAGGGGCCAAACTCACACCAATTGACCTAGTCTCAAACTGGGTACTAGACAACGATGTAAATACTTACACAGAGAAATAAATACTTATATACATACAAAACATCCAAGGCTCAGAAACAAATACTCGCGGTGCAGTCATCACATAAATATTTGCCCATACCGATAGGCCAACGCGTCGTCAAAATCGAATACAATAAAATATACCAGCTGTTATCTGATTATTTGGGTTTCCTACTCACCCATATGTGAGCAAGGACGTTGACGTCGAAGGTTCTCTGTATGAGGTGGTCGGGTGTGTCCAGCAGGTACTGCCCAGACACGACGCCCGCATTGTTGATCAACAGAGTCACCTGCAACCAAAAAAAAACAATTGACTACCTACTTAAACACATGACAATGCAAACAATGATACCTGTCCTCCTCTTTGAGGTAGGTGTTTGCATCGTCCGCATTGAGAATAAGCACATTTGCATTGACAATGTAACGGCAGACAAAATCAAAAAATTAAAAATGTCAATAGAACTGGTACGGTGTAATTATTCTATACCCGTTTATAAATATGTAATTCTTCTACTGACGTTTATTTATTGTATAGGTAAGTAACGCTTCATTGTAAAACAGAAATTCAAATACCTTACAGAATAGAAACGTACAAAGGCACAGATTTGTTTGTTTGTCAGTAGGTATGTTTAAAACTTTGCCATCTGCATTTGCAACTGTAAATTAACTGTGATTGTAAATTATTTTGAATTATTTTGTACTGGTAAATACCTGAAATAAACACGATCTATCTATCTAAAGCCTGGAATGGGTTGCAACCCGATTACATGACAGTATGGCGTCTAAAATCTGATCTGATGATTGAGTCTGAAGGTGGTAATAGGATCTCAGCAGTTCAAGCTACACCTACTAAGTCTGGTGCCAATAAACAGATTGGTACTGAGAAAAAAAGTAGTCTGCCACAAAAGCTTTCCTTACATTTTCATTCCAACAAACAGCGCAGAGAGACCAATTAATTTAAATTTCACGAAATATTAGTTACAATAACTTACTCTGCCGACCTCTTGATGAACCCTCTTAGCGACCCGATAGATGTCTTCCTTATCGGCCAGGTTCACCACGTAGGAGTAGCAGTCACCTCCGATACCTTTGACCAGTTTTTCCGTGTCGTCCAGACCTGAAACAAGATAGTACATTTGATTAGTTTTGCCGACTTGTGTATCTTTTGAGTCATATTTACTGCGTAGCGTTTTCTCTTATTCGATTCAAAGTATATTTTATGAGCTCTCCTTTATCGTGGTATATCCAGAAACCATTAGACCGTTTTCCCTAACAGCAAAAGCATCGTTATATTAATGTTTTTATATGTCAAGGACACTCAAGGAGAAGCCATGATAGAATGCCTCTAATTTCACTGGTTGCCTTATCCCCATACCGGAACGTAAAAACGCTGCTTGGCGGTAGGTTAGTATATGGTGGTAGCGAATGCGGCGATCCGTATGGACCCTGGATAAGGGCCACTACCACTAAATTGTATGCATACGCATATACTGTGAGTATTAATAAGAAAAAGTCATTTGGAATGCGTGACGACACATTCGAACTCGATAGCGATTAGCTTGGCTAGCGATCGACAATACATTTGCTATAGGAAAGATTTTCCATGAAGGGTCTAATGAGAAACAAGAGACTAAAGTAAGCCTTTATTACACGATATAGTTAATTTAGTTGTCGCTGACTCTCAGATTTATATGATTTGAGCAAAGAATGGTGAGTGTCATAATGACTCTTTCTAGTCTCTCGTTTAACAATTTGCTTTTTTTCTAGTGCATCACTCAGTTCAGTTAGTAGGTAGGGTTAGAACACAAAAAAAAAACTCGTTAAATCTCAATCCTTGTTGGGGATATTTTCACGACCTAAAACGGGCCCTACACAAAGCTCGACGGGATGAAGGTACATAACTGGGCATTCACTCCTATAGGCTGCGCCTCCGCTTTCAACATTTAGCAATAGGTTTTTATGTTAAAGTACTTAAGTACCTACCAAAACTAAACATGTGTCACTTAAGTCCGCTTTTAAGAAGTGAAAAATTACCTTCTTTATATGCTCACAAAGTAATTTTTATATTATGAAACACAGTAGCCTTTTTATTGTATTGTTCATTAGTCCTGGTCTAAAATGGGGTTCAAAGCGTTTTCAACAACAGTTAATGCTTAGATCATTATCATTGCGGTAAAGGGTGTTAATCGAGATTTTGACGGACGCCGTTGGGTCAGTGTCGACGACCGCGGCCGCGAGACCGTTCTCCGTGAGATGCACTTGAAAACACTTTCTATACGCTCATGGTCTAAACATATTATCGAAGAGGTTTCGGTAGTAGATATTTGCAGCTACAAATAGGTTCCGTCAAGAGACGGAGAGAAGTGGAAGGATAAGTATTGAAGAGAAATAACTTTTTAAACGGTCCTTTGTAACGTAAGTTATATTAAGAGCTGGTAAGAGACCTGCAAAGGTCGAAGCAGCATAAAACCTCCTCTTGTTTAAATAAGTACAGGAGTTTTCTAAAGATCGCTTGAACAATAATCATCAAAAGTAATTATGTGGGTGAGGATGTTCATGATTATGTTTATTACCATTCTTGCGTCTTGCAAGATTATTATAAAATGACAAGGAACGTTTCAAATGGAGATGATGAAGATTAAACACAGTGACGCGTATAATTATTTACTGGTTTATTACCTACAATCATTAGATAACAAAAGGAACTCAGTTCCTACTAATATTATAGATGTTAAAGTTTGTGTATTAGTTTGTTACTCCTTCACGCTGCCACGGCTCTACGGATTTGGACGAAATTTGGAATGGAGATAGCATCCAGGCTATTTATTAACACGTAGCCACTTTTCCGCCCGGAAAATTTAGGTCCCGATAACGACACGAAATGAATAACGAGAGTCGAAATCTACGCGGGCGAAGTCGCGGGCAGAAGCTAGTAAATCATGAAACTCTACGCCATAATTAGCTATAAATGTATACTTATTTCCAAAAGCTGTCTTATTCTTAAGGTAACCTATCTTGAGTGTTTTTTAACATAACCAGGATTAATTTTATTTATCTCTCGGCTTATGCTATGGGAGGGGTTCATCATTCGGTCATAGTTTTATCTAACCTTCATAGACATTATAGTACTATCAGCAACTGACCACTATATAGTGAATCTTATAGTATGGTGACAAGACACACTGGTTCACAAATGGTCAGTTACTGTGTTGCAGGTAGTGCCGTTACAAGTTTTTATTTTAACTTTGTATAACCTAACTAATACCACAAACCAGCATTTGCATACACTTAAATCATTTTGTACACTCATATCCTAGAGGGGTGTTTATCATTTCATCGAAACACCTTTCTTCGAATGTATCAATTTACTGAATTTCATGTCATCGAACGCCATTTTCTGCTGAAACCATGATGTTTTCAGGGTATCTTAAACATCTTACCTAACCTATTATACGTAATTAATGTTTAATATACCCTGAAAACATTATGGTTTCAGCAGAAAATAGCGTTCGATGAAATTATACCCATTCGATGAAGTGATGAGTTACCATCATAGAGTTATAGTCTAGATACGTTATTTTAATTATATTATTTGCGTTGTTTTTGACTGTAACTTGTTTTGTGACAAATGAATAAATAAATAAATAAATATATAGAGTAGCTTGTTTTACTACAAAAAAGCTTCGGGTCTATAATATTTCGCGCGAGATTTTTGTTTGCGGATACTTTAAAGCCGTTTGGTATTCGCGCGAACTTTCCAAACTCAGTTCTATTCACAATTTCTAAACTGGCTTTTAACAGACTAATAAAACTTACCTACATAAATAATCTGAAGAATGCCTAGACAATCGCATTCTGTCGATAGTGACAGAAAATATGTTGGAATTGAAGAAGTTATTGAGCGCTAAACATTCATCGAAACCCCTTTCATCGAATTTCATTGCATCGAACGCTATTTCCTGCTGAAACCATAAAGTTTTCAAACATCTAACCTACGTAAGCAATGTTTAATATACCCTGACAAAATTATGGCTTCAGCAGAAAATAGCGTTCGATGAAATGAAATTCGATGAAATGATACATTCGATGAAGTGATGTTACCATCCTAGATTTATAGTCTAGATCCATATATTTTAATCATATTATTTGCGTTGTTTTTGATTGTAACTTGTTTTGTGAGCCATGAATAAATAAATAAATGTAGAAAGTAGCTTGTACCGAAAAAAGTTTCTCTATATATCGCGCGAGATTTTTGTCTACGAATACTTTAAAACCGTTTGCTATTCGCGCAAACTTTCCTAACTCAGTTCTATAATAGAACTAAGAATAATTGACCATTTCAAAGCTGCCAAAAAAGATGTTGGCATTGACGAAGCAATGTGCGATTTCTGAAGGCCTATTTTCTTGACCTTCGGTCTCCTGCATGATGAGGTAGTTGGTTGCGGGATCTGCAAGGACCCCTTATTTTTAATTCAGGATCTGCTTTTCCGCGATGCCCATAAAATTGAGAACCGAAAAAACAAAGCTGTTGTGCCCGTGAGTCGTTGCGCATGGGCAGTATGAGCCCCCAATATGTTAACCGGAACGCTTCTTTTACAACACGTAATTTTGGTATTCTAGTCTATAAATGTAGTGCCAAAAAAGTCGTCAGTCGCGTTCTTTTTTGGCACGTTAAGGTAGTTACCGCTCACCGCCGTACTTAGAAACATTGACGACGCGTTGGCCTAGTTAGGAGTGACCCTGCCTCCGAAGCCAGAGGTCCTGGGTTCAAATCCCGGTAAGGGCAGATATTTGTGTGATGAGCGCGAATATTAGTTCCTGAGTCTTGGATGTTTTATATGTATTTAAGTATATATTTCTCTATATAAGTATGTTTATCGTTGTCTAGTACCCATAATACAAGCCTAGAGCTTAGTTTGGGACTAGGTCAATTTGTGTGACATTGTCCCGTGATATTTATTTATTTATTCATTTATTTTAGAAACAACGAACTCGTTCCTTTTTCAAACTTGTATATGAAAAATCGTCACTAAAAAACGACTTACGTCATTAACAGACTGTGTGCAGCCGTTAACCATTTTCTATAGATAATAGAATATAGCAGCCACCTCGATGTCGATCTTAACGTGTTTAAGAGTAACCACAGCAACAGCAATTACAGATGAGGTGCAATAATAATCAAGCTCATATCAGCGTAATGACGGTGTTGTTAACTTGTATTGGCATCAGAATAAAGATTTCTTCGACCGTGACTAGACTAGAACGATGGCCGATTCTTCTACAATGTACGAAGGGTATATGACTATAAGAGCCAACGGCGCCGCAAGAACCATTATTATAGACGCGCGCGCATGCATACATACACATTGGACTTTCTATTACCAATAACTGTTATGGTAATAAACCACTTTGTTTTGTCTTACGAGTACATGCTTGTTTTTCTAAGTACAAGGTTATAATGTCACAAGTCGAATACTCATAGTTTTTTGTGTTTCATTGTCATGTTCATTGTCGAGGGTAATTATGATTTCAGGTAGAAATTAAGCAGTAAAATAACGTGTAATACGCCAATAGTCCTACACAAGTTGACCTAGTCCCAAACTAAACTATAGATAGGTAACTAGACTAATGCGTCGTCCACTACTCATATTACTCTTATTTTATCATATTGTATTAGTACAGTCAACTTTAAAGATATGTATCCACTTTTTCTCGTTATTGCATTGTAAAAGGTCCAAAAGTGGATACATCTCATTGTAGTTGACTGTCCTAAAACTAAGCATATAGGAAAAAATCGTTTCGCTGCTATGATTATCGCTTTTTTTACTCGTTATTGTATGCTTTGACGTTACCCAATTCAATGGGTGCGATTCAGCAAGCCATGTGAAGTTTTATACGTACTCAATTTAGGTCATGCATTGTCTGTCACAGTTAATTCGATTAATTTATACAGGGTATTTTTTTATCAGTGCACAAATTTTAACGTATGATTTTGTATCGTTAATATAATATATTACGACAGTAAAAACAGTTGAAAAAAAAAATTTTGTTGCAAATTATCTCTCTTTTACCTTCTCGTGTGGACACAAAGTCTAAACACTAGAAATGATGACATGGGTTGTCAAGCTGTAGGTATGCGATACACTGTATTGATATTCAAAATTTTAAATTTCATGTACAGCTTATCAGACAACAAGCTCCTCTCCTACTGATATTCTAAATTTGAAATTTCATTTATTAACTTACTTAACAACACTCCCCTCTACTTGCACCCCTGCATTAGACGGTCCATGAATATCGTTAAGTTAGTGGAATCATTGAATCGGCAATATCTCTAATATTTTTTAAGCTGGAGTAAAAATAAAACAACATGTGTTATAGCGAAGCAAATATTAAAATTTGGGCACCTATTAAAAAATTACCCTGTATATAGAATCAAACATAAAAAACACAAGTGGTTCAAAGACGGCGATGGTAGTATACTGTCTCGCAGGTTGTTTAGTGTGTCAATGCCAAGCGCAGGCGCACGCGGCGTGGCGGGAAGCGCTTCCGCGGCGCAATCGCAACGCTTGCGCGATCGATCGCGATCAATCTTTCTCGAAGCACTTTCGATTAAAAATAATTTGAAGCTGTCCAAGCGACGTATATAAAACTTATTTTCCTGGCAAACCTAATCAGTTATTGCGTGTACTGCCGTTTGGCCAAATTATTTTTCGTCAAATTTATCACTTCGTCGAATTTTTCATTTGGGCAAACGCATTTTTTCTGAAACTGTAAATATTTCAGGATTTATTTCAGAAACATCACCATCGTGTAAGCCTATATATAGGTTAGGTTACGTTAGTTTTACAAATATCCTGAAATATTTAAAGTTTTGGAAAAAAAAGCGTTTGCCCAAATGAAACATTTGCCCAAATTATACATTTCACAAAAAATAATTTGGTCAAACGCCAGAGATCCCAGTTATTGACAAGGATTATTATTATAATATTTACGTTTCGTCAATACTTAATACAATAATAAAAATGTTAATTTAAACACTTAGACATAAGTGCTCACCTTGAAATTCTGCTAAATTTGGTTCTCGGTTAACATGTCGCAACACAGCGTATTTCATTGATAAAATTAGTGCGATTTGAGAAGGGACATGGGGCCGTCTGTGCTTACTCTGCACTACAGAAAACTACATTCAACTATACACACGTACCTACCTATCTAACGCATTTGGCGCCGATGACACACTTGTCAAGATAAAATTCTATGCAATTTAGTGGAATGCCCTGCCACAGGAAAGTTCCCAGGAACGTAAAACATATTCCGTGCCAGAATTAGAAATCGAAAACAATTTGTAATGAAATCATAAGCAAATATATTTAACGTACGTATACATATTACATAATTTATGGATTTATACATGTACTTTTAGTTAAACAAGAGGACAGAGCAAGTTGCATTAGGTAGGCACATGACATTGCATTAGGTACGAAGCTCTAACTAAGCGTACCTAATTACTTTAAATGTGGAACACGTGCGAACCAAATTCAAATTACCTGTTATTTAATTTCAATTAAATGGTCGTAAAATCATTGCATTCGTAATCGTCTTGATTGTAGTGAAATATGTACATATCAAATAAGAATTTTATTGAATATAATTAAACGACGACTCGTTAGCCTAGTTAGTAGTGACCACAGAAAAGAATATTTATTCCTGAGTCTTGGATATTTTCTATGTATTTAAGTATGCATTTCTCTATATAAATTTGTTTATCGTTGTCTAAGCCACCCATTGTACAAGCCTAGAGCTTAGTTTGGGACGAGGTCAAATGATCCCCTGATATTTATTTATTTTATTTTTAGGTATATCATTCTTATAATAATTTCGTTCGGTAGGTATACCGTCCATTTGGTACGAGACCTTTACAACGAGAGTGATAAATTGGACTTTATTCCACTTTTTATTAAAACCTGAAATGAATAAGCCACCTTTTATGTGATAAACGACATAAAATTTATACATTATCGGGTTATTAATTGCATTTGTATTTTTTTTAGATGTCATTTGTTTGTACAAATAAACATTAAGGTCAATTAAGTGTCAAACTCGTCGAAAAAAACCGCCTTCAAAAACGCAGAAAATAACTTTTAGCTAACCTAGTAGGTAGGTTAAAAGAAGTATTTTTTTAGTTTTTGGAGGCGTTTTTTTGTTTTTTTTTATAACATTTATTTTATTTCATACTTTTTAATGATCATAATGTGCTGTTCCGTGGTCCCACTTACTAGTTGATATGAAACTTTAAGTTTCAAGCGCGCCGCAAGCAACGCCGCCGAAAAGTCATTGTCATATTTCAACAAGTAAATATTCTTCGTTGTAGTCGCTCAACTATTTTAATCGAGATATCTGATCGCCTCCCTTGAAATAGGTACCGTTGAGGAGTTCCGATGGCCATCTGTGGTCTTGATCATCAGTTCCACTTCCCCAAATGATACTTTCTGAATGCAAATGCTAGATTTGTTACTAAAAACACTAAAATCGCTAAATGTTTGCCTACAACATTTGAGGAGTTCCTTCAGTTCTTCACTGACCCCTTCGTCAGATTTAGATTTGGTGACAATGGGACCACCTCAAAATCGGTCCACAATTGACGGAGTAATCGGTGAACATACATAAAAAAAACAAAATGCATACCTACAATGGAACGTATAACCTCCTCCTTTTTTGAAGTCGGTTAAAAACTCAACTCTCGCGACACGCAACTCAACTAGCTACGGTGTAAGTAGCACCCAAATTAATTTTCAAAGCTATCTAGCAATATACCTAACACCTGTTGAAAATTAAACGACTTTTTTACCTTTGCTTTACATGTACGGGAAGTACCCTAGAATAATGCAACGAAAAATCAAATAGGTTCTTATTACCAAAAATGTAGGTTCAAACAACAACATTATGGGCAAAATTATTTTGGTGGGCTACGATAAGTGTCCGGTCATGCCAAAAGCTCGTATTACATAAGAATTAATGTTTGCTTGTAACACCACTATCGTTTTTAGGAAGGACAAAGACACTTGACCTTAGCCAAAATACTGGGTCAATGCGAACCACCGGCTCTACTCGGTGTACGATGTTTACCGAGCTTTTCCGATTAGATACACGATCTTGAATAATAATTATATCATCGACGTATAATAAGATTTTAAAGTAAGCAGGTATTACACAGTTTAAGAGTACTAAATCGGGTTTTGATTTAGTAATCTTAAACTGTGTAATACCGGCCGCTTACAAAACCGGAGATTCGTAACCAGAGCTGCGATTTATTCCAAAACTATTATTTCAAATCAATTAGAGAGTTTCGTCGGAGCTTCGCTCCCGCGGAGCTCCTATTTCTGTATGGCTTGGCCCTCCGGGCCTGCTGCAACACTAACATAACCTAAACCTACCTCGTACGCGTAAGGTATTAAACCATTACAAAATAATATAAATTTAACAAACAAGGGTAATTTTAATGATACTTATAGGCACATTTATGTGTAATTTTCAGAATGTTTTAGAAGTGCAATATTCATCAGCTGCAAAATAATTTAAAAATAGGAAGATACATTTTAAGGCCAGTTTGAAAAATTATGAAAATATAAAAAAGACGTCTGGTGATGTAGTGTAATACATTGATGCGTTATTGAAGATTAGATAATATCGTGTTTTCAAATTACAAATTATAGCTTTTTTAGGGTGAGGGACCTAAGGTGTACCGCAAGGTAGTGTTTTTTACCAGGGGGGTGATTCTCAACACAGCGCTGCGTCGATCTCAAAGGTGAAGTTTTATCTGTCAAGTTTAAGAAGTCCCGTCGGAGCATACAAAACACATTTTAGCGCGTGCCTTCTCAATTAGGCAGCTTTATACGACACTGAACTCGACTCACCTGCCTGCTGCCTAATTGAGAAGGCACGCGCTAAAATGTGTTTTGTACGCTCCGATGGGACTTCTTAAACTTGCCGGATAAAACTTCACCTTTTAGACCGACGCAGCACTGTGATGAGAGAATCACCCCCCAGTATCGTTAAAACATTTCAAACTAGTCAACTAATTTACATATTGTTAATGCTGTAATATTCAGTCTGAGGCACGCTGCCTGTATAGTTCGTGGGGAAGGCATGTTATGTGTCCAACAGCGGACTTTCAACTGACAAGATGATAATGGTGATGACACGTACGGCGCATGTTTTCTAACTAAAACACAATTACGGATATCGTTTCAGAGAATAATTTACGTGACTTGCACAGACAGAAATATGCCGCGCTAGAGTAATAATGCTAAGAAAGAGCATTAGCAGCAGCATAATGAAAGCTGCAATCTGGGCCGGATTGAAAGCGTTGGCTGCAATTACCTAGGCTGTGGTCAAAACGCATAAGAATCTTAATAGCAGAAAAATAAACACAATAAATAAATTGTACCGGATACGGTAAATGTGCGGACGTGGCCTCGATTACTTTCATTACTGTACCAAAAATCACTTGAGGTGTGTGAGCAAGCAACATAAATATGCTGCGTGACATTTACACTCGAACTTGTTCGGTTATTTTAGCTCAATGTATTGAAAATAAAACTTAAAACTCGTTACTAATCTGTTTCTGCTATAGGTATCATAAAGGCTTCATCAGCTATTTTATTTTGTAAATTATGTAATGCAGTTGCCAAGATTTTATCGACGAAGGCGTCTTTCCTGCGTTCATATGGTCTGTATTTGATATTATTCTTCTAGTTTTGATTTTACTGCCACTCAAACGTTAATGGGTACACACAACGAAAGTGAAAAAAGTTCCGCTGTGACATGAAAATTATCCCTACAAATGTACCTATGACTAATTTTCGTGTCACTACGGAAAAGTTTCAAAGAAAATTTAATTGAGTGAGTTAGCGTGGCCAACTTTTTGGTCCTTACCCTAATAATGGTTCGCTTGATGGAAATAATTTAATATATACAGTAGCAACAAGCACTAAGCATCAGGCAAGCTTTTTACTTGCATAATAATATGTAGATGACACGAAGCTGTAGAAATTTTGGTAACTTTCCCAGTTTGGTTAGCTGGTAAAAGTGAATTTATTATTTTTAATAAAAAACCGCATGATATGACATTTTCTGCTTGTTACTTTCTTCACCAAGTGATGACAAGAAATGATTATTATAACGATCTAATCATGCTGCTAATGGAACTCATTTCACAAACAACATCTCTAATGGAGGAACAGACGTGTGTAATAATGAGTGAAATATTATCTCCCGCTCTTATGGTGCTAATGCAAACTTAAACTAAGATTGAAGCTAGAAAATGTAACCTTGAAGTAGGTACTTAACGTATGTTTTGCATGTCTTATATTAGGGATGACAGACAGAGATGTAAGTTGTTTTCTTTTCTTTATACCTGGAGGTAGAGATGCAAAAGATAGGTGACGCAACTGTAATACATTGTAGTAGTACTTGTTTGTACTGTTTGTAGTATCAGTTGAATTAGACTACTATTATCTCTCTGTCTGTGACTTGTGCATGCTCTTCGAAAAACATTAGCAGGTCATGGACTTTCCCTTTAACGAATACAAGTAGGTTTTAAATATCTCATTTATGTTATTGGGCTAAATTCTCAAAGCACGCGATAAATCTTACTAGGCATAAATCTCGAGGTATATCACATCGCTGATTTTCATGCGTATTATATCATTACTTATTATATTTTTATGTAATAAGGAAAATGTGTACTTGACTTGTAGTTATTATTATCAATAAAATGAACTATGAACTATTTTATCTGGCAAGAAACCAGCAGTGTAATTCAGAGAAACGAACTCGACATAGAGCATGGCGCTTAGTTTTAACTGACTAATCCGTGAACACATAAACATTACCCGTACATTGCAAGGACGACGCTACATTAAGTGTAACCAACGTCGAGACACGTCCGTACACGGACCCAATAGGGAACATGCTTATTTTTTAACCTTACTCTCTCTGGAAAATGCTATAAAAGAGAAGAATAACTGTATTCGCGAAACAATCGTCGTGTTATTTTTTCATAAGATTATGAAGCTTTAAAAAGTCACATAGTTCAGACCCCCTGCAAAAACACTCCATACAAAATCGACGACAGGAATGACGTCACAGCTGTTGTTCCATGTTTAAATTATTTGAGCCATATAAAGAAATAGGTATGGATTTATTTCAGAAATTACTACGTTAATTAAATGAGGGACCCGGAAAACCAATCTAAGCCTTAAAAGAAGTTTTAAAATTTTAACGAGGTATGTTTCTTTATAGAATCTTAATAAAGGGGTCAAAACTTAGTATATTCATTTTCTCCTAAATCGAATCAATGAAACTCAATTCTGTTTTTGATGCATGTTCCCTATTCTTGTGACTTAGAGATAATTTTTTTATGCCAGATGGACTGTCAACTGCATATTTTTTTTGTCATATCTCGAATGATAAATCATCTCGATGTCACGAGAATTGGGTCATAGGTAATGTTTAACTCACGGGTCATACTCAGCGTCGCGTTTGGTCGGGTTCTATGTCGAGTTCGTTCTCTGAATAATACCCCAGGAAAAATATGAAGTTGCCAACGTCCACTGTGTACAACTGGCAAAATAGAACCCTGACCCGGCCCCGCCTGTGTCACGGCGACGTTATAAAACAAATCGTAAGAGACTAGGGGCACTAGGGCACAGAATAGGTACAAGTACATAATGCACACTCCTTTGATCTTTACAAAAGCCGCTTTTTTCTTAGTCAAAACATTATGATTTAAGGCCCTCTGACAACGTCGACTCCAGCGCAAGCCAAACGGAACGTTAAGGCTGTGAACGAACGGTGAAAATGAATTGGATCACTCGCCGCGTCGCCGATAGTGAGGGCTGTCAACGACTAAACATAAAATAATAATGTATTGCCTTAATACGATCTTTTAGGTGTCATTTTATTAATTTCAACAAAAACAATGCAACACAAAAACAAATGACTGCGGCACGTTCACTTGTGATATATTTCGATTTACGTAAGCGTGCACGTGCGATCCGATGTGCAGCGTGGCAGCCACTGAATAGTACCCGACAGATGGGTAACCGGCATGTACTTGTAGCGATGAACGTAAATCGCGGAGTGAGCCGCGCCTGGCCAGGGTTTACATTTTCCCGGCAGTACCTAGTAAAGAAGCACCTCAGAATGAAGAAAATACCCAAATAAAATTGGATTCAGTTCTATTATTTATATTCTCAACAGCCGTGAACAATCGTAACTAGGGATGCTTATACAAAATCGATCTTAACTAAGGCTGCATTCACGAACATCTTTTGTAAGTAATGAGGTCGCATTACAAGCGGGTATTGTGCGCATTGTCGCCGCCAGTGAGTCGCCTCCGTTACGGGGGCCATATGTCTTCTATTCATAGACTCATTTTTGCTTCTATTTGTTTTCAAATGTTGCCAAACTGCTCTAGTTTTGCGTCAGAGGTGGTAGTTTGTCATAACAGTGGGTTCTTCAATGTAAGTACACTCGACTACAAAGAGATCTAGAACTTAGTTGACAACCCATATTTTTATTTGCTCAACTCGGAAGTTATTTAACCAACTTTAAGATGTTCCTATATATTTTATGAAAAGTCCATTGAAATGGTCAAACTAGAATGACCTTTTTTGTTTTTTTTTTTATTTCTGATGTAAATATAGACCAAAAAGAACCCTGTGTGGCTGCCGGGTTAGAATAGTACCACTCCATGTATTTCCGTGAATGTCGTAAGAGACGACTACGGGAATAAGGGCTTGTAGTACTGTTAGGCGATGAGGTTCCAAACTGTCACTAATAACACTAGTAAACTTGATTGTGCAAAATGTGATTACATAATTATATTCAAACAAGTCTTTTTAGTGCTGTTAGTATTTCTGTAGCTCTGCCTACCCCGAGCTAGGCCTCTATTCAACTGCGTTATAACGATATCGTGTTTGACGTGTTTTAGAATCGTTTATGTCACAGTCGCCATTATTGTAGATGACATAAGAGTTATGAAAACGTTGACAATACGGAAACACGTCAAATACGATATCGTTATTGCCGTGTAGAATCCCAGCCCAGGGAATGAATGCGTGATGTAATGTATTTAATATCCCTAAATGGATGGTAAATGGACATGAAAGCCGAACTCAGAGATATTTGGAAATAATTAACTCTCTCTTTTTCAAACTTGTGTATGAAAAATCGTCACTTGGGATTCTAAAAAACGACTACATCGTCATAAACTGACTTTAAGTAAACGCAAGTACTTCGTATATCACGTATATGCCGACAACACATGACGGGAAAAAAAGTTCCCGCAATGACGTGACAAAAAGTTGGCCGCCTTTGCTTTACGTATGTACACGTAAGCAAAGTCAGTAAAAATAATACTTGTACCTAACTTCTTATGCATACAATAAAACGGATACGTACGTCATAACATAATGTAAAAAAAGTACTATTTGGCAACCTTTTTCTCACTACCTAAAGTAAATACATCGATTAGCACCAATATAGCAACACACATTCAATGCCAAGCGCTCTGATTTCCATTGACAACGGACCTGGCTAGCGGGACGCTGGCAGTGAAAGTGTTAACTATGTTGCTGGTAAAAGCCAAAGAGTATATCTAGGTAATACTAATGCATTGCAAGTCGGATCAAAACAACTGCCCTTACCCGATTAACCTGTGGATTTAACTAATTTCCGTATCTGTATGATGTTAAGGTCTTTGCATATAATTTACTATGGGTATTTTGTCAACGACTTTGTACGCTTAGAAGACGCTTTAGCCACAAATGAACTGCACAAAAGAAAATAGCGTGAAATGAGAAGTGAGTCAGGCTCTACATACATACATAACATCACGCCTTTATTCCCAGAGTGGGGTAGGCAGAGCTACAGAAATACCAACAACTCTAAAAAGACTTGTTGATGTTGTCAGGCTCTATGTCGTATAAAGCTGCCTAATTGAGAATTCACGCGCCTTAATGTGTTTTGTACTCCCTAACGGACTACTTAAACTCGCCGGTTCATATTAGTCGCTAGAGAATCACATCTCTGAGAACGGACGGACACGGCGCGGTACAGCGCGTTCCCATTCTAGAAAAGCGTACCCAAAGCTTGGTGGCGGCGTTTTTTGTACAAGATGGGAACGCGACGCATCGCCCCGCCTCCGCTCTCAGTGCGTTTGCTGTTTTCACGGCCACTGTGTTATTATGGATACACTCTGGCGTATTAAACTGGCTCTCTAACTATCTTTGTCAAAAAAACACGTCGAACCGTAACTCCATTGCGACATGATTGCGACGTTAAGAAAGGACAAGCTACAAACTTTTGTAATATTAGCAGGGATTTTTATGAACATGACCATTCGACCAGGGCCTCTATTCAACTGCGTTATAACGATATCGTGTTTGACGTGTTTTAGAATCGTTTATGTCACAGTCGCCATTATTGTAAATGACATAAGAGTTATGAAAACGTTGACAATACCGAAACACGTCAAAAACGATATCGTTATTTTATTACCTTGTAGAATCCCAGCCCAGAACCGTAGATACGGTTTGGCATGCTATAAGTATTAAGAGCTAAATTGTTAAATTATACAAAGCCTGAAATAAAATCCCATAAATAAAGTTACCAAGAGAAAATTGACAGGCTAGTTGACTGTCTATTTAAATCAGTTTTTTTTTCGAAGATTCACAACGACGGCTAGCTTAGTTAAATAAATAAAAATTGCATGAAATACCAAACCTCGCCGCACGCGCCGTGTAACTGATGAGTCCCTGCTCTTTAGAGTTTTTGTAAATTCATAACGTTTTCTAAAATGCTTCCAATCATTTTTAGTACATTTGCAAAATCTTTATTTCGTAGTCAACATCTACCTCCTCGACGGTCGACCAACAAGAGCGTAGCATCTTTACCCCTTGTTCCGTCTAGGTAACCGGGATTAGGTAACTAGTGATCTGTGAAGATTTTATTTCCTCCCAGGCCACTGGTTACCTGCAAGGATTAAATTTTCCTTGTAGTAAACTGATATTTTCGATAGTTGTCTGTAAAGAAAAACAATTTCTCCCAGGTCACTGGTTTCCTGCAAGGATTTAGTTTTCCTTGTAGTAAACTGATATTTTCGATGTTTGTCTGTAAAGAAAAACAGTTCCTCCCAGGCCACTGGTTACCTGCAAGGATTTAGTTTTCCTTGTAGTAAACTGATATTTTCGATGTTTGTCTGTAAAGAAAAACAGTTCCTCCCAGGCCACTGGTTACCTGCAAGGATTTAGTTTTCCTTGTAGTAAACTGATATTTTCGATGTTTGTCTGTAAAGAAAAACAGTTCCTCCCAGGCCACTGGTTACCTGCAAGGATTTAGTTTTCCTTGTAGTAAACTGATATAAGAAATAAAGAATAAGAAAATAAGAAATAGAAATTAAGAATACTTCAAATAGAATACGTCATGTTTATTTTCTGATAGGTTTACTATGCAGGTTTACAATAATTATTATAATTACTTTTATAGTAAATAGTCTATAGTTATATCCCTGGGTAAGTTTTAGGCTTACTACAATGATGTAAGGCCCTTGGGGGAGGCCTATGTCCAGCAGTGGACGTCTTTCGGCTGATATGATGATGATGATGATGACAATGATGTAATACAGTGTGTTACTGGCAAGTGGACTTTAAGTCCTAACGCTTATTTTAAATTAGCAGACTAATAACTATTATATATATTTGACAGTATCATTTTAGGAAAACTAAATTCTTGCACGTAACCAGTGGCCTGAGAGGAACTGTTTTTCTTTACAGGCAAACATCGAAAATATTAGTTTACTACAAGGAAAACTAAATCCTTGCAGGTAACCAGTGGCCTGGGAGGAACTGTTTTTCTTTACAGACAACTATCGAAAATATCAGTTTACTACAAAGAAAACTAAATCCTTGCAGGTAACCAATGGCCTGGGAGGAAAAAAATCTTCACAGATCACTGGTTACTCGTATTATGAAACAAAGTCGCTTCCCGCCATCTAAATAAGTATGTATGCTTAGATCTCTTAAAATACGCAACGTATTTTAATGCGGTTTTTGTATTGCTATAATGTGATTCAAGTGGAAGGAAATATTTAATAATACCTAGCCGGAGAAAGCGAGAGCGGGATGCTAGTTTTGCATAATAAATCTTATTATCGGATATCCATACATGCGTCTTCGCTGAAATGATCGTTTAAACATGAAAATAGGTGTACAATTTCAAGAAGAAAGTTCAGTGAACAAGTAGAAAGTACTTTCTAATGCACTCGAATTTTAAGAATCGAATAAACCTATATTCTACTTTTAAATTTATTCGCAAGTGCTGGCTAGCATATAGCGTTTGAATTAATTAATTACGACGAATATTAAAAGTCTTTCAGATTTAAATTAAAGGTACCGAGTGCTAACACCTGGTCGAGTGTGTTCCTTGGATTTATGACTAAGCTTTCTCTCGATTCTCCACAATAGCTTGTGAGACTGTTAATTTTAAAAGCCCGTTAGAATGTATGTAAATATACTTTCCAATATCTCCCGATATTGCCCATTCTGACATTGTTTAGGACAGTAGATCGTAAATTTTACGTGAATTGTAGGATTTTTGAAGCTACCAACCAACTTTATACATGTTTTGAGCCTATATCATATTCTTAATTATTTTATTCATTTTGAAGATATAATTTGTTCATTGAAGACACGATAGCCTAATTGTTAGTGACCTGCCTACAAAGGGGTCCCGGGTACAAATCGCGGTAAGGGAAGATACCTATTTGTGTCATGATCGCGAGTATTTGTTCGTGAGTCTTGGATGTTTTCTAAGTATTTAAGTATATGTATTGCTCTATTTTTGAGTATAATTATCGTTACCCATAATACACGCCTGGTTTAAAAGTCTGCTTGTGTTTAATTCGCAGACATAGGTATTTGGTAAAAAATATTTTTTCTCCCTTATGGAAATTGTCCTTAAATGTGCCTTATTAAAGTTATTTCATTATCCATTTTTGGTACATGCATATACTTTATTAACTATGTTCCTAACTTATATCAACTGATCGAGGATTAAGTGTGACGCCGCCCTTTTCATTGCAAAAGTATTGCAATATGTAATGAAATAAGAAATCAATAGCCAAATAAGATTATACTTATACTTATTTATTAGGGAAACCAGCTAAGTAGGTATGTACTTATCTTACATTTACTTAAATAATGCATAACATTCACAGAATTACACCTAAATATCATGAAAATTCTCAATTTTACTTATTAGCAAATGTAGAGGTTTAGGTTAGGAACCCCTTATTCATAAACGCGCTATAAACGTGTGAAGCCGCAAACGCACAGAGAGCGGAGGCGGCGCGGTGCGGTGCGTTCCCACAGGGTAAATCCGGGATAGTTGCGGGGGTATTTAGGACACGATTGTTTAAAAGAAAGCTTGTTTAGTGAGAATGATTCTTAGATAGGTCTTATTAAAATAGGCCGTTTAAGACATCAGCGCTCGTAGTAGGTAGGGATATTATCCCTGTTATGTCGTGGGCTTTTGTCTTTTTAACGCATTCACTGCTAGGGTGCGTGCCTAGGAACAAACTTGTATGACAGTGAAGGCATATATGCGTTAATAGTTATGAGAACTCAAAAACCTTCACTAAATCGCTTTAATCCCGATGCAGAATCTTTAGATCAATGTCGATGTTGTTGCATATACGAACTACGCAAAAACATTAAACTGGAAGTAATTTACCATATTACAAGGTTATTCTTATTGCATGCAAATAAATACCTATATGTTTTTCATGTTTTTGTATGCACGCACAAAGGTTGGAAAAGATAAACTTTGCCCTTTCTTTGCATGAGGCTACCAAATAAGGAAATGACAACTGAGTGCGGCGAACATTCACCCCGTCAAAAACGAACGTCTCCGACCGACACTCAACCTTGCTTGCACTTCCTAAAGCCAATGATAAATAACATATTGGACAATGAACTCGCGTTAATACTGCCAAACTAATAGTACTCCCAAATAGTGAACGTCGTAATAATAACCATAAATTGACAGTGCTTGGATACCATAGTATCGAAAATAATGCGGTTGGTAATAAGTTCAGCATCTACTTATGCCTTTGACTAAGCTCATTCTATGCAGATAGGTACTAGTTTTTATCTGTTGGTTCGGCTTCGCCTGCGGTAATAAAAGTACCAGTCGAAATTTGGGTCCCCTTGTTTCACCGACACTCATTTCATAAAACGTATCGTTTCACAGAATTTCACTTCATAGAAAGCTATTTTCTGCTGAAACCCTGTTGTTATCAGGTTATCTTAAACATTAAGTACGTAGGTTAGGTTAGGTTAGACTTGTGACTATCAGAAAATCTAAGTCATACGCCTATAAAGGCTATCTATAAAATGAAAATTCTGTGAAGTGATATATTTTGTGTAATGAACGTCGGTGAAACAAGGGTAAACCCGAAATTTGGTATAATTATATTGATACAACGTACCTAAGTACAGACGAAAAATGGTAGCACAGTTTGGGTTCGAAAAGCGAATTTAAAGGATAATGACAGCATCAACCGCCATCGACAAGCATTTCTCATATATACATTCAGTATTTATAAGATTTCTGCAAATCCTTGTAGGATATAGAGATATACGCTAGAGAATACCTACATATATTACTTGTCATGTTTTTAATGTGAAAAGCTTTGACCGTTAAAACGGAAAACAAGTGAAGAAACGAAATACTTCTGCAATCATACCTAATATAAGTAAGGATACACAAAGTTAAGTGATTTAAACCCTGTAGTTTTTTGTACCACCAATGAACCTTTGAGTTCGTCAATATTGTGAGCGTTGACTAAATTTGTCCGTATGTATTTTGGAGAAGACGCGAAACCGGTCGGTGAAACTTAGGATTTGTGTGTCGCATTTCCACGCAAACAAAATGCCATGTAGCCTTGCCTTGACAAATAGAAAATGTACGTCAAACTTAAAACATGCTAGAACAGCAAAGCTGTTGGGAACATCCGCTTGTAATTGAGCATTTAGTCAGCCAAAATACTGTCTCAGTATAATTTCTTTTAAATTAACAATTCAGAAAAAGAATCACGTAGGTACTTAGATCATTGAAATATATTTTGCCTTATGTTTGATAGAGATAACAAGGTGAAGATTCGCGTTTGCATCTCTTTCGTTCTCGGTGATATGATAAATATGGGATCGTATCATTATATAAAGTTCAAAATGCATAATCGGTCATAATTTAATTTCGAGATATCGCACGAATCACTAGATCAAACGTTCCTATTACGTGACTAAACGGTGTTGCGTTTGTTCTTATACCAATGAAATCGCATTTAAAAATGTCAGCTACAATCCTTGTATTATCTCGATTGTGATTTGTTTTTTTTTGAGAATTAAACACTGAAAAATAGAATATAATGTAATATTGCCAATAGCATATTCATTTCCGTAAGTAAATAAACCGTATATCTCCTTAGCCGTTTGCGGCTGGAGTGTTTAAGCCTAGCGCACATAGCAAATAGTTCAAACGAGCACATAAAGGCTCGACAACACGACCGCATGTCGAGGACGTGTTGCACAACTTAATTATTATCTCGCTGTTAAGTAAGCTGTGTGTAGAACCCTTTTTCGACGACAGCTATTTTACATGTTATTGTGTGCGGAGGGCATTTGGAACCCCGCCTTGTCGCACGTAAGTCGGTGGCAATCGAGAAATAGACAACCACCTACAAAGGTAAGTTCACGCGCATTATAATTGGGATACCTACTTATACCATGACAAATGATTCGCAGGCTTTAATTGAAAAATATGTATTAATAATAGAAAATCATTCCATGTCGGGACACGTTTAATATCTTTTCTTAGAAACTCAATCTGAAATAAATGACTAAATCGAAAATATTGATAATTAAAAAACAAAACAACATATAATCAAATGCGGGTCAGAAAGTCTAATACTCTAAATGGTTTTTGAATGACCATACATTGTGAATAAATGGTGTATACTAATTTTATATCGTTCTTCTTTAACCTATTAGGTGAATAGAAACACTTTTTAAAGGCAAACAAGAATAACATTAATAGAAATTAATCTGAATTCGACACTAACTACTTAACGATTCACACATAATGATCACTACAATTTATTTGGTCTTAGAGAAGTAAGTTAGCCAAGTGTAACGATACGGGACAGTCGTCAGCGAGCAATCAAATCACTCACAATATTTACCTCCTTTCGCAGTTTAACCCGCCAAGAACACCTACCACCACACCTAAAAGCGTCGTGTACTGTAGTGGCTACCACGCCATCGACGCTTATAGTTGTCACAGATACAGTCATCACAAATAGACCCGAGTACATTGTGACGTAAGGTTGAAATTAGCTGTGGTTTGCAGCTGTCATTGGCGTGTGAGGACGACTTTTGTATCAAGTTAATGGCGGCGAAAAGGCTATCCGCGTCTGTCTGTCTGTCTGTATTCGCTAACTCCTTCTAAACCCCGCAACGGATTTTCATGCGGTTTTCACCATCAGTTAGATCATTTTTTACGTAAAGTGTTTATGTATAACAAATTTTGGTTTGTGAACGGGTGTTTCAGAAAACTCAGATAAAACGACGCGAAGCGAGGAAGGGTCGCTAGTAAACTATAATTACTACCATAATGATTTGTTAACTATTGAATAAATTATTTCATTTCACTACATTGTAAAAAACTTATGGCTCCATATATTCCGGTCATACACAGATTTAGGTTAGCGTCTTTCCTGTGGACACGCCAGAAGTTAATGTTTTTAAGGCCTTATTGTCTGGCTAAGACCATTCTCGCATAAACGGCCTCAGGACTGCTTTAGACCTATCATATAAAACCAAACTTATATGCACACAAGCTTGTAACTATCGACCACAGGAAAGACAACTTTTGTTTTTAAGAGTGTGTATCACCCATTCTGACTATTGTTTATCACTGGTGAAATGAATCAATCAATTCGATCACGATCGGCAACAGGTGCCGCTTGCATGGTCGGAGGACGCAATCCGGTTTGCTGCACCGACCTTGCACTTGAGTCGTTGCATAACCCGAGTTCACTCTCACTTTAAACATAGCGGCTAACTTAAGTAACGAAGCAGTTTACAACACTGTGATAGTACTTTATCAACAAAACATAGTACATAGTCAAATTAGCGATGGTGATGGTAGGGTTGTACAGGGTCCGAGCGGATCGCTACCACCTTCCATCACCTTATACCGTTTATCCTGTCTCTAAGCAGCAGTGTTTTGATTATGGTGTTACGGCGGGGGGTTAAGATACCCATGCAATGATAATAGCATAGCTTAGAGGCAATCTATCTGAGTCTTCAGGGTTTAAAACGCATTTAAACTCTCAAGATTACAGTTTTGAGATTGGTAACATCAGGTGTTCTGTGTCCCTCGTTTGTCTTCTCCGTCCCATAATAAAAACCCTATATAGCCTAAACCCCAAAATAAAGGGAATTCAGATAGAAGGTACATTTTACCTCAATGGGTTAAGTAGTAGTCCTAGTGAATTTCAGTTTATGTATCTCTAAAAAATAATTTACTTCACGTTTAATTTATCGATAAAAGTAGGTACCTACAGATTGCCCTTCATATCAGTACCTAACTATACCGTAAATAAATCAGTGCAGTTTGCCTTGCCCTGAATCCCGTATCAATTCATATCGCGTAGGTTAATTACCATTTATTAAACTGCATTATGTCGTTATTATATTTAATAACCAGCAATACGCATTACAGTAGGATTATATTTAGTTTTGACTTCATCCACAGAGAGAGCCTATACGAAGGTTTATCAGATAATAACATTAATACTCGTAACTATTCAAAAGATCTAATCTCCCGATATAGTGGCAATTGACAAGGTTTCATTTTTGTGACACCTGTAACGTAGGGGAGAGCGGGGCTGAAAGTGCCGATTTTCATAAAACACAAAATTGAGCTATGAAAATAGTGTATATGTTGTGTGGCTTACACACACATTTAAAGAATGGTTATTGGAGTTTCTGAATAGTGATATTATTTTGTGCAAATAAAATCATTTTTTATGAGATCGATCGGAACGGATCAACTTACCCCACTATGGGGCTGGTTGTTCCGTCCTTTTGAAATACAAACTTATCCTTAAAACAATAAATCTCAGATCACACATCAAATCACACGCTAAAGGAGTATTTTGTAGTTCGTCAAAATATGTGTTTATTTTGTGTGCACTATCAACTCAGTAAAAAAAAAATCAAAGGCAAAAGGGTATTATTTGGTGGGGTTCGTTGTTCCGTTGATTTAGTTTTTTTTCCATAACTACTATTATACCATAATGAAAGCAACTTAAACGGCTCCTGCAACGGCATAATTTCATAACGTTTCGCGTCAAACATCATACAAATTGCTCCGTTTTTTGCTTGCATTTCTATTATCATCGGAACGACTTACCCCCGGCACTTTCAGCCCCGCTCTCCCCTACCTACTTTAGGAATCGAAAGGGTTTTGCCTCCTGACCACAGCAAAATATGTATCTAAATTTATTTTTGTTTTTTAAATACAAGAAACTTATAAAAAATAATCTAACTTTACCAATACTAGGCCGGAATAGATTATAATATCTTTTTACACGATGAAAAAAAACCGTGGTAAGTTTTGATTTGACATTGACAGATAGAAACTTACTTATTATCCCATTATATTGTAGATATTAGCATGCAAACACGATTTGGGTTAAAAATGAGGTTTAAAGAAGCCCTTATTTGTTTTCGCACACTCGCTGTTACTAATTTGTCGTGATCGAAATGAACATACCCGTATTATACCGACAGTCAATAACAGTAGGTACTTAACTTTTTTTTAATAGTTTATTGTGTCATGGAATTGGAGTTACGACGTTTTAGAATAAGCACATCTTAATGAATTAATCGGCCTGTGTATGAACTTAGACAAGACGAAAGTCATGTTCAACATGCATGTCATTCCCGGGCCGATAACTGTCGATGGAGTACTTCTCGAAATTGTCGACAATTACGTCTACCTTGGACAAAACCTGCAATTAGGTAGGAACAATTTCGAGAAGGAAGCCGATAGGAGGATTCAGTTGGGCTGGGCGGCATTTCGGAAGCTACGTCATGTTTTCTCGTCACCCATACTCCAAAGCCTAAAAACGAAAGTTTTTGACCAGTGCGTCCTACCCGTGATGACATACGGAGCCGAAACGTGGACACTGACGGTGGGACTGGTCCGCAAGCTAAAAGTTGCTCAGCGAGCTATGGAGAGAGCTATGCTTGGAGTATCTCTAAGGGATAGAATCCGAAATGAAGTAATTCGACAGAGAACTAAAGTTACCGACATAGTACTCGAATAAGCAAGCTGGAGTGGCAGTGGGGTGGTCACATCTGTCGCAGAACTGATGAACGTTGGAGTAATCGAGTTCTGCAGTGGAGACCGCGCATAGGCAAACATAGTGTTGGACGCCCCCCTGCTAGATGGAGCGACGATCTGCGCAAGGTGGCTGGCAGCAACTGGATGCTCAAAGCTCAAGATCGAGAAAAGTGGCGTGCCTTGGGAGAGGCCTATATCCAGCAATGGACCGCCGCAGGCCGATGATGATGATGATGATGAATGAATTAATAATGAATTCAATGGGAAATAAAAACGATTGGTGTCTTCCTTCTTCCACTATACTACTTCTTTCACTATACTTCTTTTACTATAGAGAACTAATAAAATTATAGTCTTAGAATTATGAAATCTGGTCCCATCTTTGAGAGGTGGGCCCTTTCAGATTCACTTCGATCCCCTAAGGATCTTTTGTGCAACTAACCCTTTTACACACTTAGCTGTTAGAATGTGCAGGTTTCCTAACGACTTAAGAACATCGATCGGGTAAAGTACTTACAAAAATTAATTGGTACCTACATGGTGACCGCGGGGTTTCGATCTTGCCAACGCTTTAAAAATGGTCGAATACACATAAATCTCCAAAAATGGTAGCTTGTTTCAGCAATATTCTCAAAAAACCAGTGGTACCTATATTCCAAAAATTAAAATTATTTTCTTTTTTACTTAATTCATTTCATTTAAGGCGTCCAATGGCGCCAGTGTCTTCTAATAAACTAAACTATTACCTTATAATCATTGAGTAGTTTTTGGTTGCTCTAATGAATACTCAATTTATAGGGTATTAATGGCACAATGGTCAATGAGCGCCTAGTAACCTAACGAAAAAAGTGGCCAACTTTTTCCGTTAAGTTGACTACACGAAGATTCTTAAACTTTGTCACGTACTTATGCGATACATTATTTATTCATTTGTACAACAAAAAACCACTCTTCGATTTCAAGATAATACAAAATGCGATAACGTTTTCCTTCCCTTAAACGTTGCCCTATTTTAATAATTTTGGAATATGTTGTAGATATTATGAAAATCTAGGTCTGTACGTTTTCCTTTCCAAAAAAATAATTATTGGAAAGAAAAACAAAAGCGGAAACGTACAGACCTAGATTATCATAATATCTACAACATTATTCAAAAATCGTTGAAATCCGATTAGATTTAGGGGGTGAGAAACGTTATCACCCGGAGCTAAATTTGTATGGCATACTTTTGACAGTTACGCGATTTTAACGTCGCTTCACAATCCTCTTAAGGTGATTAGTTTGGTACAAAACACAACACCTAATAGTATTGAGGATGCCACTGCTGAATTTGTTTTTATATTAAACAACGAAAATACATCTATAGATAAAGTTAGAGCTAAGTTTAAACTTTTCAACACCATTGGCGGATATTTCCGTCATGGTTGACAGCGCAAAATAGACCTGAGTATCTATAAGGCAAAGTTGACATTCGCTCTGCTTTTGTATTTGACATAGCGCTGAAAAGGTTAATCAAATTGAGATACTAAGTTGCTTCTATTTGTCACTTTTTCTTACTGTTTTGCATCGAAGGTCTCTCGCAGCGCCTCACTGAGCACCGTCAGCTGATTACAGTGCCCGCTGCAATCGCTCTGTTTCTACCAACGTTTCTATCCGTGCCAAGGATTGCCGGACTAATTTAGATTTAACTACATTATTTTGACGACGCAGTTGGCCTACAAAGCTAGCGGCCCTGGGAGGCGATTTTTGACTTTCAAGCGCTCAAAAGTTTTTACTCAAAAGCGAGCAAAAACGGTGAAATCACGGTAGAAAATTTAAAACCTCACACCTTTCGTTTTAAATTTTATCATTATATTTTTTTTCTGACAAGTAACAAACAAAATGATGTTTTAACAAACTTCTAATGCCTTCAAAATAACCTTGGCGACATAAGTGGTGCACAGTATTAAAAACACTGAAAGTGCACATAAATAATATTATAATCGTCATAATTATAAATTCGAATTAGGTTGTATGTTTATTTATATTTAAAACAAGATTTGAAAAAACCGGCAATCGTCGACTTTCTTCGTACAAAAGAAACACGTGAATATATTAAATCAATCACTAGCTTTCGAATGAGAACTTTCAAAAATACGGGATAATGGGTTCATGTAAAAATATTGGGGTAAGTTTGCGGGGCCGATTGATGCGGGATTCAAGTGGCGCAGCATCAGTCCCAGCAGTGGACGTCTTTCAGCTGAAATGTGATTTCCATATGTATGTATAAGTATACCTAGTACAGTCGAACTCAGGAGTAGCTGTAGGTAGGTACATTATAACCTTGTTTCACGGAATCGAATCAAGGTAGACACTAGAGTGATTAGATTTAGTACATTAATAACTGCGACAAGGTACTAAAATGTATAGCTACTTCTGAGCAGTTCTATTCGAGTGTAACACCGTGTCCATAGCCTAATAGAGCTTAGTTTGGCACTAGGTCATGACACTTTGAGTGACATTGTCCCTTGCAATTAATTTATTGTTTAGTTCAGGCCTAGGCAAGGTGTTAATATTTTCATTGACAACACAGATCAGCTGTTGCGAAATAATCTCCGGCCTAGGGACCGCGCGGCAGGCAAACATACGTTGCGACAGGCACGCTGGCTTGTTAATATTGACTATGCAAGCGGACACCTCTAATCATAATGTAAGGATCCCAGCCGTGACCCTGACAAACTGACATTGACTTTAGATTTTCGTAATCAGATTGAAAACTTGCACCTGGGCTAAACCAGTTTCTTTGACGAAACTTCTAACACGCCAATAAAGCGTAACAAAACCACGTAAGTTTATACTTGATTCAACTAAGTCGGGCTAAAGGTTGTAATATACGAGTGAAATTACAGCAATTTTATACAATGATAAGTACCTGCCTAACAAAACAAGTAAGAAAACAATGGTACTACTCGTAATAACATACTTTTGATTTATTTAAGTCACATGTAGCATTATTCTGCACAAAGTACGATAATTTGCTAAAGGTCGTACGAAATTGCATCCTATTTGCAATCTACATTGACCTTCCTGCCGTGACACCGACGCCCTGATTACCTACATTACAGCTTCATTATTTTCTATTCGAGATTTTATTTGCATTTTATAGTTTTATACACATTAGTACAAACAGTACCCTGACCACTAGTGACAAGATCCAAAAATGGTCAGTTAACGTGTTGCTGATGGTACTTGCAAACATGATTAGCTCTCTAAAGTGTGCTCATTCGCCACAGGATAATGATTGTTACACAGCATTAGATAACGGTAATTATGAATTCACGGATGCGTTTGATTTTAAATTACACTTCGTAATTAAACAAAATCGAGTCGATCGAGTAATTTCAGAGCTATGCAAACAAATGTTGGAGGGTCACAGCGATTCGTAAAATTAATACATAATACGTATCGCGTATACCACATTAGGAAGTGATTAAAATACAGTGTGTCAAACATCTATGTAGTGTTCAAATAAGATTAATTAACCAAAGCGACATTCCATTTCAAGTTACAGGTGACGTATGTATGTGCGGTTATGGTCCCCACAACCAACACAGTCAGTAAAGGCTTCCGCTAGATATGTAAATGTATGTTTATAAATTGTATGACACATAAGATCGAATAGGCACAATGGTACCTGTTTGCCAAACAAAGCAATGTGATTCCTGCACTTGCCAAGGTTGCCGTTTTCCGGTGCAAGCTAACCGCCAAATTATATACGGTTTGGCGCCGAGTGGATGGAGCGGAACAATCATTTGTAACCGGCTCACCGCAGATCGAAGCGTGCCGAACGACCCGCAGACCTAACGACTGCCACGGCAGCCTCTTCCAGTTGCTTTTTTCCCTTATGGTCTGTGGTTTTATCATTCATCTCTTCAACTGCTAGGTAGTTCATAAAATAACGCTGTTTGCTAGTTTTTATATGACCATTAACCATTAGCGCCCATTTGTCTTGCTTATATGGAGCAATATAAGATTGTGCTAGAAGCTATCTTGCAACAGTCACATTACCCTGTCAATCATGAGATTTGCGTAGATAGGATGTGGATGAAACGCATTTGACGACTGAGTTGGGAAACCACGCTCACCGTGTTGCAACTGGGCATAGTGAAGGAATCAATGAATGCAGTATAGATCGCCTTAGCACAGACGTTGCATACGAAGATGGACGTATGTATATTCAATAATGGCGTTAATAATACGTGCCTTAACTCAATCAATATCAGTATGCACAGTGTGTACACAAATTAACTCGATAATCACTGGAATGCAAAAGTATGACTTCATAGCGATATCGCGACTATCTTTTATGTAAATTTTACGCAACTTACTCAAGCAGGTGTACGTATCAAGTAGGCATGTCATCAAATAAATTTCGCTGATTGTAATCGAGACGTCCGTGATGTGTGTAACGTGGTAATTGATTACTCACCTTGTTTGTTTATATCCCAGAGAACGACTTTGCATCCGAGTCTCGCGAGCCGCAGGGCGATGAGGCTGCCGAGGCCGCCGCCGCCGCCCGTCACTACCGCGACTCCTCCTTTCAAGTCCTTCTTAGGATGCCCGACGATGGATTTGTAGATTCCCCGAACGATGTGCCCAACAGCGAGGAGAAGGAACCATATGACATCTATCGCAGTTTGCACCACTGTGTATTTATCCCGCATGCACTCCGGGATCTCCCTGCTCAGAGGGCCTTCCCTCAACCCGTTGATGTATTCATGAGTTTCCACTGACATTTTGAAGTCGGTATTCGTTCGCTATAAGGAGTTCCAGTGCATCACTTGTTTAAGTTGGTCGTTAAGTGTTATCTGGAGTGGCGCATAGTTGTCTGAACTCCGTTATCACCTGGAAATAGAGCATAATGTTACCTTTGTGTCTTGATTTATAATTGAACATAAATTATCAACTATTATTATTATTATTATATATTTTTATGTAAAGGAAAAGGCACATGAGCACTCAGGCCACCTGATGGTAAGTGGAATCTGAGACCCATAGACATTTCAATTCTCAAGACTATAATCCTAAGACCTCAAATACGTTGCCAACCCTGAGGACCATGATGGAATGCCTCTATGTTAGCAATTTCACCGGTTGTCTTAATTGCTATAGGTACATAAACAGTTGTAAAAGTAAGGAGTAGTGTAGGGCAGGACAAAAATGTAAAACGAGTTTAAAGGAACATATTTCATTAAATGAGGTGGTACAATGTCCTACCTCTAATGCAACGCGGTAACGCTATGTATTACAGATTGCAGCCCGCACACTCGAAGTTACTCGATTCTGCTACTCTTTCACCTATTTGGCTTGTTTTTCTTAATATCACATCAACCATGAGGTGGGACATTTTAACGAAGTGAGGTGTTGTGACAATCTAAAAAGAGTGTCCCATTTGAGCTGCCTCATGCTCATACATAAAACTGGCCCAACACTAATAAGGAATGAGTCTCTTTTGATAACATTGCAACTACGAGTACAGACCGATTAACTTCATACATTAAAGACACAAACATTAGAACTAAATTATACTAATCTTCTCAACTTGTTACCATATTATTTTCAATTACTAATTCGACGGAACGCTGCGCTAATTTTCGGTTGTATGGTTCAGATTGACATGCAGGCTAGATCCGCTAGATCTAGAATCGAGATAGTTCTATTGCAAAACTCGACTAAGTACGGCGTCGGAAAATTCCACTAATTTAGTTTCGCTCAATTGCTAATACTTGTAGAGTGACTTATGTTTGGTAAACAACTTATTATGTTTAGTTTTAAGATCGTGAATCATGTTTTTGGAGCAATCAAGGGATGATGTGATGTAATGATTAACAGTGAAAAATAGGTTTAATAGAACTGTATTTCCCAAAACTTCTTACCACGACGTAATCAGAGATATTAAAGAGACAGTTAACATGTTTATTTTTCAAAGTGGTGTTGTGTATGAAAAATCGTCACTAAGCAACACTCGATCGTCGTTCGTTGAGTACGCCGCTATAGCCTTCATTGAGCTCGTTTAATGCCAATCCCGCGGCTAGTTTTCTTCCTTTAATGGCTTAGCTTAAATGTATATACGCCCGTTTACTAGACGTATTAATTAAAATAAAACAGAGAAACATGTAAGATTGTTAGGTATCTTGACAGGCTTTGTGGGAACCTATTGAAGATCACCACTAAGTACTTAATATTAATAGTCTTTAATACTCGTAATAAAATTAATGATTTTGTTTTCTCAACAAGTGCAGGCTAAATAACGGTGCAGATACGATGTTACGACGCCGGCTGGAAGTGATAACTTTACCTTTGTCAAGTACATCCTTAATTTGTATATATGTATATTGAGTTTTGTTTTGTACAAAAAGGGCTAACACAGACAAGCATACATGTTACGGAGTGGACGGTATGATTACGATACGTCTTTTGGCGTCGAAACAAAAACTACGCTAATTAATGGTAGGTTCATTATGTTCCCTCCCAATAGATAAATTTGCAGGTTCCATATTAATCTTATAAATGTAAAAGTAACTCAGTCTGTTACGCTTTTACCCTGAAATATTAACAGTTTAAAAAAAAAGCGGTTTGCCAAATGATTATGTTTGTGAAACGTTTTTTTATCAAATGATGTTAAACAATTGTTTATACTCGTAGTCTTGTTTCTGAAGCATCTGAATCGATTAACATTATGCCACACACAGTTAAGTGTGTTTTGAGCAGTATTCGGATAGTGGTAAACTGAGCGGAATGCGCGCGGGCTCGGCAGTGGATGCATCTGTCGCAACGCGCTCGTTGCACAAACTGGCCGAGGATGCATTCTGGAGCGCGCGGGATGCAGCGGAAGCGGAAAGTGGAAACGATTACGGAAGGAGAGATGATATATGCAGAAATATGCGAAAAAATATGTAACAACACTAATTGTTTCAACATTACGAAAGCTACTATAGATAGTACTTAATTACAAACAGCATGTTTCATAAAAATAGAAAATAAATAAATTGAATGATACCAGCGGCAGATATTCTTGCGTAGTTTGTGCCCGATGTCAATGAAAATTTATAAATGTATTTTTTTATTGGGTTGAATAAATGAAAAAATCTATATTTTAAACTGTATTCTTTAATAAATGACAATGTAAAAAAATACTTTATGTTTAGTTGATCCTGTTCTTAACTTGCGTATTGATAATAAAAATTTAAATACTTATTAAAATAAAGTTAGGTTGGATGTTGAAGGGCAACCAAAAACTGTTTAAATAATCGGTACGAATATAATATGAAATATACTATTTAGTTGTAGAATTATGTAGAAACGAAAATTTAAGAGCTTACGACAATCCTAAAAAATCATTTCGTGTTTTCCTAAATGTCTACAACAGTCTCTAACGTTCGCAGAGTAGATACTTGCTTGTCTTGTCTAGCTACAAATTAGCTACTGTACCTACTATAATGAAAATTATAATTTGTTTTTTTTCCGTATTAAATGCCTACAGTAAGAGTTACCGCTCTTATTTAAGGGACATTTACAAATGATTACAATGCAAAAAAGAAACCGATCGTATTAGACTAAGAGCAGTTTCGCACTACGTCCGACCCGATCCGATTTCCGTCATCCGTGAATCTCCATTCATGGGTGCATTTTGCGGGGGGTCGGGAGTTAGGATCGGATTCGAATAAGTAAAAAATTGCGCCATTTTTTGTAGGTCACATCTTAATAAGTAAAGCGCAGTGCCCGCTCCCATCGAAGCCACATCCTGCGCGTCCGGGGTCCGTCAACATTCAACGAGAAGGTCGTCTTATATCACATTCCATCCGACTGGCCAGGAACGACTGGTGTATGGTATCAGCTTAACACATTGACGGATTTACTAATAAAGGACATAAGTACTTTTAAAAAAGTCGCTTCCCGCTGTCTGTCCCAATGAATGCTTAGATCTTTAAAACTACGCAACGAATTTTGATGCGGTTTTTTTAGTAGATAGAGTAATTCAAGAGGAAGGTTTATATGAATAGTACTTTAACCTGGAGCGAGGCGAGGGCGGGTCGCTAGTTATAAATAAGCACTTGAGAAGATTTAGGCCAAGGTTCATTAGCTAAACAGTTCGCGGCGTACCACGCTGCCTATATATTAATATTGTTCAGTTTTCAATTTTCGTTCGGAAACTGTACAATATGAGGGAGCAAACGGTATGCTGCAAAATGTTTGCTTGTTAATTCAAGCTAAGGTAAAAGTTTCATATACAGCGCGTAATCCAGGGTCGAAAGAAGTGACAGTAATTATTTTTAATGCCATAATAAAAGTTAAGATCGAAGTATTATTGTAATAAGTATTTTAATACCATCAATTGTTTCCATTTTAAATAGGTAGTAGTCGGCTTATAAAACATGGATTTACGAAAAAAAACCCTTCTTTATATTCTAGCGTTTGTACGTACTTTAATATTAAGTAAGGAAATATGCCAAAAACAAAATAACCAAGATGATAACAGTTAAGTTAACAGTAAGATGTCATATTATTTTTAGTGTTTGAGTTTGCAGTTATTCTGAAAACCTCATTTTTTTTAGTGAACTTGTACATCAGCATTTTCTTTGGGAAAAAAACATTTTAATTGATCACTTGTAGCTTCCAACCTTGACATTGTTAGAATTGACTGAAATGAATCATGTTATGACTGTGTAAGCTGCAAAAGTACCTAAGAATTACTTCGATTGTCAGTATTTGCAAACATCACGTATAATCAAAGGAACAATAGAGAACCTCATGCAATATCCTGGAGTTCAAAGGTTCAAGAAACATTTTTATAACGTATATAAAAATCAATCATACATATTTCATTAATTAAAATGTTTATTTTATGGGTTGATGATGGTAAGTGGACTCTGAAGTATGGGATGTCTACGCCTATGGAGACATTTGCAATCTTACCATGACGATCTTAAGGCTGCAAATGGGATGTGAACCCTGAGGACTTCTATGGAATGCCTCTATGCTGGTAATTTCACCGAGTAGTTGTTCAAATTTAAATCAAATTTTGTATTATGGACTGAGATTACAAACGAAGCTCCCAAATGTTAATTTAATACTTGCTAAAAAAAACAGAAAACTGCGTTTGTTAGTTCCGTCTTAAGGTTCAACGCCTCATCCTATCGACGTGAAATGAACAGAACACAGTATACAGCCCAAAGACGGACATAAGATAATAATTATTTCCGGAAAAATTGCACAGGAGAGAATAGATAAATTACTCTACGCGGAGGGAGTCGCACGCAATAACTATATTCTAATTGTTTACGCACTTTGTAATTCTATGGCTCTAGTGAACACGGATACAAGTCGATTTAGCTCTTAATAAGAAAGGGCAAACGTCATGTACAGAGTATACTTAGACTTATGCCGTTTTTAGGGCTACTAGGGCCACAGAATTGTAAACAAATCTCTCCACGTGGCTCTGTTAATCAGCCCATCAAAACTGTTAAGTCGAGCTTTGACGTATCGGTGTTTGCCATCTATTAGCTGACGAACGTGTTTTTTTTTTGTTTATATTTGTTTAAGTTAATAATCAAATGAAATGTAAGTATTATACTTAGGTTATCTTATTAGAGGCCCGAAACAAAATGCATGACGCTATCGCAAACGATCTTTGAAAACTGTAAAAGTGTATGGAATTGACATAAGCGCTTGACGCGACCGCCTCGCAGCCTACATTTTCGATTCACGTCAATCCTATACATTTTTGATAACGATAACGATCTCGCAATGCATCTTGTCTAGAGCCGCTGTACCCTCACCATGAGTTGCAATTACCGTACTCGCTAGCGAGTCGAATACTCTGTCCCTCACAGTATTGTAGTAGATTGAAAGGGACAGAGCATTAGAATCTCTAGCGAGTATCTTAACTGTAACTCATGGTAAGGGTACGGTGATCTCAGTGGTCATCACTGTCAAACTCAATCTGGCAAGCTGTATTGCCATTTACTTAAAAACGAGTAATTAGTTTTACTATAAACGACAAATTACGAGCTCGTTTTCAGTAAATTACTATAATTACTGTTTAATTGGTTGAAGGTGAAGAAGCATACATTCACCTCCCATGACAAGTGCTCGCTCCAGTACTGGACGTTGCGCAAGAGCCAGTAGATTGTGAAGAAAATGTAGCAATTACTACAACCTTGTATGAAACTTACAGCTGAGGCGAGCGCAGCGGCAATTGACAGCTTTTCATGGTCGCTGAACTAACCACAAGTATTTAACTGCTATAGTGGGGACTGGGCAAGATACGACAGGAAGATAGGAGGAAGGACAGTATTAAATTGTTATTTGTGTCACAAGAAAGCAAAATGTCATATTTACGGCGAAGGCGTACATTTAATCCAGAACGAGGTGAAAATAGAATCCTCAGGGAAAAAGAGCCACTTTGATCCCTCCTAGCAGGGAAGAAAAGTCCCCTTTCCGAATAGGCGATGTGAAGAAGTTTCTTTATAAGCGACGGTGCGGTATCGGTACACATTTACACTTGATTCCGATTTTTCACCGAACATCTATATTTCAAGAAGCCAAGATAATTAGGTAGTGAGCGGCCTCTCATCTTGCAACTTAATACTTGTGATGAATACAGTTGAAAAAAGTAGCTATTTCTGTTTGTTTAAACTACACAATAGATTTTGATGCGGTTCTTGTCAAACATTCATATTGAAAGTTCGTAGATGGGTCATACACATATTTAGGTTACCGTCTGTCCTGTGGACACACCGAAAGTTAACGTTTTTAGGCCTAATTTTCTGGCTAAGCCCATTCCCGCAAAAACGCCATTAGGACTGCTTTAGACCTATCATATAAAAACATAACTTTTTTTTTTTATGTTAAGGAGAAGGCACCCGAGCACTCAGGCCACCTGATGGTAAGTGGAATCTGAGACCCATAGACATTAACATAACTTATATGCACATAGCTCTTAACTAAGGAGAGACAACTTTTGTGTATGACCCAGGTACTCAAGCGAAGCCGGGACTGTTGATACTGAACTATTTCATAATAAACACTACGGTACTTTCGTTTATCGGAAATACAAACATTTCGCGATCCATAAAATTTCTGAAATGCTTCACTGATATTGTATCTGTTATTACCTACAGTTATATTTAATGAAGATGTGCTGGTAAAAAACGGAACTGTCAAAACATGGGTCACCGTAATATCATACTGCACACCATAATACAATGTTAAATCACCTATTACCATTACCATAGATAACATCTAGACGGCAGTGCGTCCGGCCAAGTTCGACGAAACCGAGCGACTGCAGTGTGTATATTTTATTTACTCGATATACTTAAGTACAAACAAAAGAGTACTTTGTCCGATCGTGACTTAGTATATTATCTTGAGCTGATTGTTTGAAGAACATTTGCGCGCGTAAGGTAATGGTGTGTTGCTTACTCTTGCAGAACAAAAAGGATTGCTAAGGCATTATTAATGGCCGGCGACAGTTGTTACAAAGAGTGATTTATTACGCTACTTTGTGGATGATTAATTTTTAATGGGGAAGCCATTTTGACTACCACATTACTCAATGAATAGCTGTACAAGCAGGTAATAAAAAAGTTTTACTTAATTACTCATGCCTTACTATTAAATCGCCAGGTAACCGAAAGAGTCCAAATTCGACTGACCTAATGTTAGTATTTATAGCCCTCTTCCGTCTCCGTCATTATACCAGCTTGATGATGAAACATAATTGTGTCGGCATCAAAATAACATTTAAAAAAACTACGTCAATAAGACAATTTGACGTAAATTAAAGTCAACTTCCCAGGTTTTATTACATACATAGTTACAAGTAAAGTCAATCAAAGCGTGTTCAAAACTTTAAAGTACGTACACACCTATTTCAAAATTGTACTCATACCATCTAACTATCACAAAGAATGTCAAAATATGTGCAATATGATTAAAATTGCTATGAGATTTTGCGAAATGTATAGTTACATCCATGATAAATTTTGCGGCTGTCTTACTCCATTGACAGATGACCCATCGACCCACATTTTAAAAGTTAACTACCCGTACGGACCGACGTCGATGGCAAATTTACAGCATTGTCCTCCAGTGTAACGTGTTCCAACGGCCGAGAAATTAAAATGTTGAGCCACCAAGAACCTTATCGCAATCACGATTTGTTACAATTTGAGTCTCGCTTCACGTTAATTTAATATATACAGTAGTAGTCTGAGAACTGATGTACATAATGGGATACCTATCATTATATTAAAAGGAATATCCTTTGTCAAATGGCTTGAGGATTGTAGATACTAATGTTAACTCAGTTCTGTTTCGTTCTGTACGAGGGGCGGCTGAAAAGTTCTAAGCCTAAGGTATGTTGAGGTTGCATATGCGTTAGCGATACTGGCCACTAAAAAGACCATTTAAAAAGTTAATAAATAAAAGAAAAAAATGTCGTCTTTTGTTTATTACATCTCGAGATATCCGACGCTAAAGGTCATCATGTGTGAATTATCAACGCATATCACGAAAATTGAGCACCGTGCAGTCATTAAGTTCCTCACAAAAAGTGACAAATCGCCGAAAATAATTTTTGAAGAAATGTCTAGTATTTACGGTGAATCTGGCCCTTCTCATGCCACTGTTAAAAAATGGAGTCGACTTTTTAAACTTGGACGGGAGTCGATCGAAGACGATCCTCGCTCAGGAAGGCCAATATCGGTTGGGACTGAAGAAAATACTGAAAAAGTCAAAAAGTTAGTATTAGAGGATCGGAGAATTAAGGTTTGGCAAATAGCTGAAGCCTTAGGTATTAGTAAGGAAAGAGTTGGAGAGATTTTGCATCAACATTTGCATATGACAAAAGTAAGTGCTCGTTGGGTGCCGAAAATGCTCACAGCTTTCGATAGAGAACGTCGTGTTCAAACTTCTCAGGCATTTTTAGAATTATGTGAAGAAGGTTTAGATGAAGTTTGTTCCCGCATAGTAACTGTTGATGAAACATGGATCAGACAGTATGATCCAGAGTCGAAGTCTGAATCTATGCAGTGGATCGAAAAGGGTGAAAGGCCGCCAAAGAAATTCAAGGTTCAAAGATCGGCGTCTAAGCTAATGGCCACCGTGTTCTGGGATTGCGATGGCATTCTTTTAATAGACTATTTGGCGAAAGGCTCTACAATAAATGCAGTTTATTATGCTGAGCTATTAAGAAAAGTGCGACAAGCCATAGTCGAGAAACGAAGGGGCAAACTGAGCAAAGGCATTTTGTTTTTGCAAGACAACGCCCCCGTTCACACCGCTCGTGTTGCCAAGCTTGCTCTGAAGGAAACTGGCTTCGAGGAAATTGATCATCCACCTTACAGTCCAGATCTGGCCCCTAGTGATTATTTTCTATTCAGCAATTTGAAGAAAGATTTAAGGGGAAAGCGATTTGGCAGTGATGAAGAGATGAAGGCGGCTGTACAGGAACATTTCGACAGCCAAAATAAAACTTATTTTTTTAACGGTCTAAAAGCATTATTTAAAAAATGTAATAAATGCATTGAATTAGAGGGAGATTATATTGAAAAATAAAAATAGTAAAAAAAATCTGAACCTTTTTTTTCTACCTTAGGCTTAGAACTTTTCAGCCGCCCCTCGTATATATTGATGGAAATTGGCAATGGATACGAGTACATTTATAAGCTTATCCTTTTAAAATACTCCCGTCAGTAGATGCTAAATTTTACATCGATTGAGGTTCCGAGCCGTGAAGACGGAAAAATCAAACAAACAATTAACCAACAAACACTTTCGCAATAATAGAGGCAAACGAGCCAGCCAAATCACCGCCGACCATCATGGAGTCCCGCCACGGGGCCCTAGCCATGAGATGACATTCTCGTGCGTTACGATAAACCACGTGGTCAACTGTCATCCCATAAATTTTGAGCGATAGAAAAGAACGTTAGGAGCGTTGTTTGCATCTTAGGGCCTCAGGAGAGGAATCGCAGATCGCAGAGGGTTTGATTGTCCCTAAACATCATTAAGTCGTAGCGGTTCGGAAATCAATTTTATCCTTTGATAAAAAGTAGTAACTGATATAGTACACGTTAACATCAATGCATCAAGACTGACACAAGTGATCGTCGTAGATCGTGATTGGAATGCAATGATTCGGCAAGTCGGCGGTGTCGGCACAGAGAAAACTCTATAGGTTCAATCAACCACGATTGTTCCATTGGCCGAACAAGGACGGACGTAGGTACAGTTTTCCACAGCCAGTCGACCGTGGGGACCGGTATTTAAGTAATATAATAAGTATGAGATTTGCATAGCTGAACCAGTAGGTTAATTGTAGCACCTAGGAGTTTGATTGGCACTAGATTTAATTTTATTCCCTCGCCTATATAGATACAATAAATATCAGGGGACAATGTCACACAAATTGACCTAGTCCTAAACTAAGCTTTAGTCTTATACAATCGAGTTCTTAAATATGTACACTTTTGCACTTTACTTCAATGGGATATGGTGCAATATTATATGCATATAACTGAGAACTCGACTGTACTATGGGTACTAGACAACGATAAACTTACTTATATAGAGAATCACATACTTAAATACATAGAAAACGTCTAAGACTCAGGAACAAATACTCGCGCTCATTACACAAATATCTGTCCTTCCTAGGATTTGAACTAGGCTAACGCGTTAACCCACTTCTGTGCAAAGACCTCTCCCCTTAATCTCCATGAGTCCCTATTTGGTGCCTCTTCTCACCGGTTGCTTAGAAATTAATACGTCCAAAAAAGTCTAACGTTAGCCTAAAGGTGATAAAACAAAGTGCGTCATTTTTATTTATTTACATTTAAATAGAACCGCCTAAAACCAAGCGGACTTAGATAAACTACAATTTAAAGTATTTTTTTGGTTTTACGTTCAAAGTAAATATTTACCTCAGCAAGTTAGCAGACCACTTCACGTCGGCGTGAGCTCTAACTCTATTAAAACAATGGCGAATAATGTGACCTGACACCGTACTCGAATTAGAGCAGCTTAGTTGATATAGCTGCACAAAATTAGCGTCAACAATTGACTCCTTAATGCGAGGTTCTCAGCACACACAGAGCTTAACGGCCGCACTTAATCAGTTAAATGACAAATAATTGATACCTTAGTGTCGATTTTTCATAAACAAGTTTGAAAAAGGAACGAGTTTATATGTCTCTAAAATGTCTGTAAACAGCGATAAGACTATAACAGTTTAACTAACATTAACAAAATTGGTAAAGACCCAAAATCGTGGCCCTAGTGAAAAAGTATACAAGTCTCCCGAGGATTAGGTTAAAAACGGTATGAGTCTAGTATACTCGTACTCTATGCATTTGTTAAGAGCTAAGTCGACTTTTCTCACTAAAGCCCCAGTCTCTCTGTCAAAGTAAAGTTAAATCCTTTTTTCTGTCATTTGAAAGACAAGCTAATGTGAATATGTGGGATAATAATGACTGATTAGTTACATCAGGACTTGATTTAAAATTTCGTATTAAGTATGAAGATTTTCTACTTACCGACTAACAGAAAATGAGTGTTACACTAAATAATTAACAAACTACTGCCTAAAACACTAAACCTCGACTACGTAGATGGAGGGATAAAATGTATTACATACATTATAGTATTATTGCCAAATAGAACGTGCTTGGTTATTAAAGTGGAGATTTTAAATAAGTGAGCGTTGTGCAATCTTTTTATATTAAAACCTTGAGCTAACTTTGGCAATGATTGAAGCGGTATAAATGAATCAATATTTGTAGTTGTGTTTCTAAGCAAGTAACAAGAATTTGTTGAAATGAAATATCGTAACGTCATACATACTTATACATAAAGACGTTACGTAACTGTCAATCATCTCAAAACATCACTAATAAAAAGAAATCGTGGAATACGACTTTAAGAGTAACCTTTGAATTTAAAAAATTACAACATTTCAACGCATCAGAGGCGTTTATTTTCTTAAAAACGGCTTCTTGTCTACCGGTTAATAGTTCGTTTGTCGAATTGTAAAGCGGATTGGTTAAAATAATCACCTACGTAATAATGCTACGTCATGTTCTTACGACTATAAATAATAACAAAGGACAAACACGTGACATTTAAGGGCTTTAACACCTGATATTCATAAAGCATGAAACAGAAGAATGCACAAACCACTATTCACCAAGAAAAATACAACAAACTGCAATACAAGTTTAACTTCGGCGGAAGTCCCTACGTCCTCTCTTTGTAGCCTAAAGTGATACCACTAACGGCCGAAACCTATATTCAAACCGCGGATAGATAACGCTTACTACGGGTTGAAATTTGACATTTGCCCATACAAAATGTGTCAAATTTTAATCCGAAGTAAGGCTATCTGTCCGCGGTTTAAATATAGGGTTCGGCCGTAAGTCTACATACTGGCGTCAGGGGTCGAGTTTGTAGCAAATAAAGAAAATGCCATTCAAAGAACAAAATAAACAGTTAACTTCGCTCGGCATTGCCACACTCGGGTCGGAAGTTGCGCTATTACTTAGTTGAAACATGCGGGTTGAAGTATAGTAAAGTTAGAATTCTAACCATAAAATAAAGCTATTTAGAGCCCGTTTTATGGTCGCCTTTATCGCGGTGGATAAAGCATCCGTCACTCTTGCACTTACATACTGGTCAAAAAGTGACAGATGTTTTATCCACATCTATAAACAGGGCTATAATGACCCGCAGGTCAACATGATGGTCTCCATCAAGCTTAGACTTACATACATAAATAGCATCACGCCTTCATTCCCAGAGCGGGATAGGGTAGGCAGAGCTACAGAAATACCAAAAAAAACTTGTTTTAATATAATTCTGTAACCACATTTTGCACAATCAGACCAAGAAGTTAACTAGTGTATTAGTGACCCATAAGCCCATCGCCTAACAGTACTACAAGCCCTTATTCCATTAGTCGCCTCTTACGACATCCACGGGAAGATATGGAGTGGCACTATTCTAACCCGGTAACCACACGTGATAAGCATAGACTTAATTACCATAAAGAAAAGACTAGCGTATGACAGATCACGTGTTTTAAATGAATTAATGACGGTCGAAGCAGCAGCCTTCGACCGTCTGTGCGTAGTCCAGTCTAAGATCGCAATAAAGGCAAAAACATGAGCATGCTGGCTTTTTACTGCACATTAATTATGTATGTACGTACGAAGAGGAAGTAATTAAGCCAAAATACAGTTTTTTGATCTTTAGTTGGAGCCGCTCGTTGTTGAAATCTTGTTCTGTAAATAAATTGGTTGTTACTGTGAACAATTTTGTCTAGTTGCAGGCGGATGATTCTCTCAACACAGCGATGCGTCGATCTCAAAGATGAAGTTTTATCCGGCAAGTTTAAGAAGTCCCGTCGGAGTGTACAATACACATTTTAGCGCGTGCCTTTTCAATTAGGCAGCAGGCAGGTGAGACGAGTTCAGAGTCGTATAAAGCTGCCTAATTAAGAAGGCACGCGCTAAAATATGTTTTATACGCTCCGACGGGACTTCTTAAACTTGCCGGATAAAACTTCACCTTGAGATCGACGCAGCGCTGTGTTGAGAGAATCACCTCCAGATTAGGTCTCCTTTATACGTAACTGGCTGCACACTTTAGTCCTTTGTCACTTTAACGTCTTATTTGAGCTGCTGCACTAATAAGTCAAACACGCTAAAGTGACAAGGTATTGAAGTGAGCAGCTAATCATAAAAACAAATACTTAAGTGGTTATTTGATGAAATTTGCACCTATTTTGGGTTTCATCACATTAGGGAGCTAAATTAACTATCATCCGATTAGTACAATAATTACTAGGAGATTACTAGTCAGAACACTTAGATATTATACGAGAGAATTTTGAGTTGATAAATAAAATAATGATACACGTGACATCAGTTTTTTTTTAAAGAGCCTTTGTACGAGCAGGTACAAGACTATACAAAAAACATATTTGAATATGGCAAATAACTTAAAGGTTGTCCCATCCGTCGGAAAACATCTCAGAGATTATCGCAGGAACATCCGATGCAAAATGCAGTAAAGTGTACGGAGTCCATATTCACATACTACTTTTTGTTTTGGACAGTCGATCAGTCGGTCAGTCCACTCGACGCGCTGAGAAGCTGAGATGCAAGGTTAAAACTATTTCTGGGGGTGATTCTCTCGACACAGCGCTGCGTCGATCTTAAAGGTGAAGTTTTATCTGGCAAGTTTAAGAAGTCCCGTCGGAGCGTATAAAACACATTTTACCGCGTGCCTTCTCAATTAGGCAGCTTTATACGACACTGAACTCGACTCATCTGCCTGCTGCCTAATTGAGAAGGCACGCGCTAAAACGTGTTTTGTACGCTCCGACGGGACTTCTTAAACTTGCCAGATAAAACTTCGCCTTTAAGATCGACGCAGCGCTGTGTTGAGAGATCACCCCCCTGGTTACTGTACGTAAAAAAATTGACACAGTGATTTTGAAATCGATATTTGAATGTTTGTCTGACTTCAAATGTTATGAAACTTATGGATAAATTAGAGAAAAGTTAAGTTACCGATCCTAAAAAAAAACAGTCTCACCTCAGGGTTCAACTCCATTTCATGCACATTTTCTAAAGAAACCATAACGCATTTTTCTTACTCATTTTAAAAAGTAGACTAATTATTCTTTTTAAGTTATCTCGGTATTTATGCTTCGTTATAAACACGCATGTTCACTTGTCTATCACCACCTGTCTGTTGTATATGAAAATCTGTCTTGTTGTTGTGTTGTTAACTTGATAAGCAATACTCATGCGTACATATTTATGCAATAAGTCCTCAAACATACATATTTATGTACAAGGTCTTAATGGTACTCGAGAGGTTCGGAGATCGTATAACAAGAGCATACATAAGATCTCAACGAGCAAACAATACGTATAATGGCCGCACCTAAATCGATGTCACCGATTGAAAAAATCCGGCGAACGGGCAGGTTATTAATAAAAAAGTTATCTCGCTATCGTTTGGACAAATACCGTTGTCCGGCGAATTGGGCACCTCTGCCGTCTCTCTTCCATCGCTTTCTCTCGCTTTCACTTGATGCTGCTGGACCACGTTTTTTTATAATGAACCACTTTAATAACTGTAGTGTGGATGATGCACAAATTTTGAAATGGAAAGACAGAAAGCCGTATGTGTATATGTAAGTAATGAAAATATACAATTAGAGTTTCATAGAAGATATGATACTTAGTTGGAGTAACCACGGTCCGTGTCGAAATTATAATTGAAAAGCAGTTAATGTTAAATGTTACGTCTATTGAATGACTTTCTTACATACGCTATTTGTTGTAAATTGGAATCGATTCGTACAATATAAAGAAGTTTTACGGTATATAAAATTAAACAGTCAATTACAGTTACTTTTAATTAACTCTGCGATGAGTTTCTATCAATAAACTTTATAGTTTCCTGTAAAATGCTAGGGCCTATCACGGGGCCTATAGTGTTTTAGTTTAAGCACCCTACTGTTTAATGTTAAGTCCATTGCAGTGTCAAATTAAGTTGCGGAGCGTGACTTCGTACATTGAAAATAATATAAATATAATAATATATAAATAAAATATACGGGGTGCGATTTTTAAATCTCACCGACGAAAAATGCCTAAATTTAAAAACAATTGCAGCGATTTAGTTTACGAGCGGGCTCAGCTTTCAAATTTGATATAATAAAGGCGTTATGATATGAAATCCAAAAGGCGGGCCCGCTTGTAGATGAAATCGCTGCATAAAATGATTTTAAAGTTAAGCATTTTTCGTCGGTGAGGTGTAAATTTATCTAGGGACAAAACAAAAGTAATGAGCTCTGATAATACCATATACAGTTCTAGGCCTCATGGTTTTCTTCGCAGCTACTCTTCAGGCTCTACTAAGACAGTTTATTACTTCGCAATAAAGTGATAAGAATAATCTCGGTTAAAATAATATGATTGAAGGATAATAGCCGCAATTAACCCCTCTTTGTTATCTAGAGGGGGCAGTCATTAAGAACATAGCGATAGCTGGAAGTGTGGTTAGGTTACATTGTTTGTTTAATTGGACTAACATGGACTGTGCTCTCCTCCATATCTTTGAAGATAATAAAGTTTAGTGTCAAGAAACCTATTATTTATACACAAACCTAAAAATAATAAGGAATAAGGGCTTGAAGTTTTATTAGGCGATGGGCTTGCAACCTGTCACTGATTCACTAGTAAATATCTTAGCCTACTTGTGCAAAATGTGGTTATAGAATTATCAACAAGTCTTTTTTGTTTTGGTACTCTGGGAATGAAGGCGTGATGTTATGAATGTGTATGTTTATAAATGTAACTAACTTATTTTTTTATAACCAATGTTATTCTTACACGTACAGTCACTAGCAAATACATTATTATGCAAAAGCTAGAAAATATTCAAAACGCTGGTGTGCCTCTCTCTAATAATGGAGACGTGAGATATTTTTGAGTCCAATGTTGGGAAATAATACCTATCATTACTGGTAACAGTGGTAACTGGTGAAAATATCCGTATTTCTTGTTTATATTAAGGAAGACTATGTACATGATCTATATCGTTGCATATTGTCTTGTAATTGATTATGTGCAAGAAAGAGTTCATATAAATACGTTTTATAGCCCGGAGAACATAGGGCAAATTTTAACCTGGAAATGGGACAGTGGTCGAGGGAGTAGCACCTAACAACTTCTAACCGATGATTTCGGTAATGAGGAAAATCTCATTACCGATTTTGATGACAATCGACACTCGTCTTCCACGAGCCCGAAGTTGTGGAAAAAGCGAGATAACTACAGAAAAAGGATACGGTCAAAAATATATCTCCATAGCGTGCCTGCCTGTCCTGTTGCGGATAGACTTTGACTAAGGAGAAACTAGGGACCGTATTCATTAACTACAGATCGTAGGCGAGATGTCGCTTTCAAGAAACGTCAGATATGTATGACGCAACGTATACTTTGACGTGACTTGAGTCGGGCATCTCAACCAAGACCCTAGGCTCTAGGCTAGTGTTCTGGAAAATTCTATTTAGTCCGTCATTTTGCACTATAATTACAACAAGACGCTTTAGTCGGCTGTAATAAGGTCCAAAAGTGAATACATCTATTTGTAGACGACTGTACTTATTATCGTTTTGAAAATACAACAAAAGCAAAGATTTATTTACATTATAAATAAATATTGAAATCGTATCTTTCTTTTGTCAATTAAACAAAAAAAAGAAGACATGACGCGTTGAACGTGACGTCACGCCGTGGCACACGTATTACCACGTTCTGACGTCACGAGTCGCCACTCGATGCGCTTTATCATTGTCAATTTTAATTGATTTGATGAAGCAAAAAATACATGTTCAATATTTTTTGATAACCTAGATAACTCATTTCTTATTCAGGACTCGCGCACGAAGGGTTCCGTACCATTATCTATGGTGTCTGTATTAAAATCGAGCAAAAAAATCACGTTTATTGTATGGGAGCCCCCCTTTAAATATTAATTTAATTATTTATTTTTAATGTGAATATACAACGAAATATTCTGTGAATAGGTTTTTCAATGTCTACCTGAAGACGTTATTAATATCGCGCAAAAAACTACAAAAAAATCACGTTTGTTTGTTGTATGGGAGCCCCCCTAAATATTTGTTTTATTTTGTTTTTAGTGTTTGTTGTTATGGCGGCAACAGAGATACATATTTTGTGAAAATTTCAACTGTCTAGCTATCGCGGTTCTTGAGATACAGCCTGGTGACAGACGGACGGACAGACGGATGGACAGACAGCGAAGTCTTAGTAATAGGGTTCCGTTTTTACCCTTTGGGTACGGAACCTTAAAAACAAGAAGGTTTTAGCAGACATTACCTGCCAATGAAATTAAATTCGAAGATTGTGATTTGAAATTTACTTTTATGTGACTTGACACAAGCTGAGTTACATATTAATGCGGGTTTGACGGTGAGCGCAAAATAAATGATTTCACATACAAACATTCATATTATTTTTAAATGTTAATGAAATTAATTAAAGCAAGTATTCAAATCATCGCTAAGTGTTTATATACAGGACACCCTAGTTTGGGTCTAGATTAATCTAGGTATGTTTACATTGTGGGTAACACATTATCAGAACAGAAATACAACATAACCAATAGTATTCTACCCGAGATTGGAGAACGAGCTCAAGTGCGAATAGGTCCATCGCTTCCTCCGCCTCGTCCATCGCTCGTGTACCGAATCGAAACTGCAGTTTAGTGAAGATCGCTGCGCGTGCGCACCGGGCGACCTCGCCGTTTCCCAACCGGGCACGCGAGCGACGGAAGGACGGCCGATACCTGCGGGGTATTCTCTAACACCACAACTAAATTCCACGCAAATCTTGACCTGTACACGCATATAAACTGTTGAAAATCAGAGATCAACACTATATGTTCATGCTTTGACCGTAATACCAGTATTTCTAGATCTCCATTGTATAACAGTTATAACGTTTTCAACGGTCGTAATATTATGGTTATTGAATAGTCGAGTTCAACGCGTTGCACTTTGGAATACGGTAGCGATCAATCGATTTGATGAATAGAGAATTGGAGAACCTAATACATACTATCGGCAGATTCGTAGTGACCTCTGCGGTTAATATGCACTGGTTATGAAGTTTCCTTTGCAAGTAGGTGGCGCGAGCATATCTTTAAATTAAGGGGCGAAGGATGAATATCACTTTATACAAGTTATGATATGAACCGTCATAGGTACACTTGAGAAACAACATCCGCGGAACCTATGCGTTATTGACTCTTAATTATCCTACCCTTTTGCTGTTTCTTGAGTATTATCCCTCAAGTAGATTCGGTTGTTGCCATGAAGCGACTGCAATCGGACCCCATCCCCAATATCCCCATTAATTTGTAAAGCTTGAATGTACTCAAATTTTGAAACAGGGACGTACGAAAGCGAACTTAAGGGATATCCCCTATTGTATCACGGTTACGCAATAATAGTTACCTGAATATGCAGGTTTCTTCGCGACGTTTAGAAAACTCATCGGTAAGTCTGATACGTATTCGAGCTCGATACTTTATGATCAGGGAGACGATAAGCATATACAATGCATCAATAATGGGCCGCGACTACAGCGATTGAATTATTTTGATAAGATTCGTGAAAGCTATAATAAAACTATTTTTATTTAACTATCGTTACTTGTTATGGTGCTGATATACTTGAGCGTTTATGAGCGTTCGCTAGAATTATCGATGAGTGCGTACCGATTGATTGTAAAAACCAATTCAGTACCCCCATTTTGTCGATCATCTATCAGCACCTTAGTGTCAATTTTGTTGACGACACGTTGGCCTAGTTGGTAGTGCCTGCCTACGAAGCTAGCGGTCCCGTGTTCAAATCCCGGTAAGGGCAGATATTTGTGTGATGAGCACAAGCATTGACTCCTGAGTCTTGGATGTTTTCTATGTATTTAAGTATACATATATTTCTCATACATACATACACAACATCACGCCCTCATTCCCAGAGTGGGGTAGGCAGAGGCTACAGAAATACCAACAACACTAAAAATACTTCTTGATTCTGCAACCACATTTTGCACAACAGGCTAAGATATTTACCAGTTTATTAGTGACAGGTTGCAAGCGCGTCGCCTGACAGTACTAGCATTTATTTCGCAATATAAATAGGTTTAGTGCCCAGAGTACAAGGCTAGAGGTTAGTTTGGGACTAGGTCAATTTGTGTGACATTGTACCCTGATATTTATTATTTATTTATTTTAATTTTAGGGTTCTGTACTCCAATAGTGCCGTTCGGGACTCTATTGGTCGGGCCTTCGTTGCCCGCCTGTACTTACTCCTAACTGTAAAGAGCTGTAGCAATATGTTTTTTGTGACTTGAATAATTTTTAAATCAACCCGGTGGCTTTTTTGTATGAAGTAAGTCTGGTCTGATCTAATCTCTCATGGTTTGGGTTGTTTTAGAAGATATTTCTCGAAAAATTCTGTCGATTTAAGACCTCCGAATCGATAAGTTGTATTAACCTTTAACTAATATGCAATTCTAAAATTAAAATGCATACTTGATTATTAACAAGGCTGAATGTTTTATGATTTTGTGCTCTTGAGATATTTTTATTATTCAAATTAGTATTTGATGGAAGGTTAAACAAAAAATACTAACACGGTAGTGGAAGACAATTTAAAGAATATACAAAAAAGTACCCACGTCATTTGCTCGTGTAGATTTTTAAGTAAATAATATAAAATGATAATATTTTAGTAAATAAGTATATCACGCGTGACAGCTGCCGAAACTTCAATAATAATCTCCTTTTAATACTGTTATTCATAATCGTCTTTACGCATATTTTTTTTTTATAAAGTATTTTTATGATAAGTTTATAAACATAACAACCTAACATAACTTACCCCGTGCCTACGGCGCTTCTTTTAAAAGATCATAAGTTCAGCAAAAAATAATTATGCGAAAAAGATAATGACGCACGACATACCTAGGCACTATGAATAAAAATAAAAATAATGAAGCGATGAAATAAGCTCAAGTAAAAACCACTGCTGGTTAGCTGACATTGGCCCAAAGAGTATAACTGGTGATTTGCGAGTGACGCTGCCAAGGTAGCACCAAAATCACATTTGTTTAGGTTGCACAAGAGCTCGAACTGATGACTGAATGACTTGCACCTCAAACTTCAAGGCTTCGCCGAAATATGTCGACCGCGTAATTATTCATTATTAAGCGAAAAATCTACAGCATAAGCATCAGTGCTTGTCGTAACAACTGCACCCAGGGCTGAGATTCTACACTGAAAACGATATTGCCTTTGAGGTGTTTCCGTATTGTTAACGTTTTAATAACTGTTATTTACTTACAACGAGAGGCGATACATGTTATGCGAAGTGTATTTCGAACTATTAATACATACTTCCAGCTTTGTACCCATTTCATCAGGCGTCCCGCAGGGGTCTCCCCTCGGTCTGTTGTTGTTTAACACGTACGTAAATGACGTGATTGAGTGTGTTCAGTACTCTCAATTATTGTTGTATGCTGACGATACCAAAATCTATTCCATCATTGAATCAGAGAATGATTGCTTGAACCTACAAAGTGATTTTAACAGAATTAGCGCTTATTGCTCTGCCAATAAACTGTATCTTAATGTTGAACAATGCTGTGCTATGTCATTTTCACGAAAGCGCAATCCTAATATTATATTGGCCCCAAGGCTCTTAAGGTAGTAACTGAGATTAAGGATCTTGGTTTAAATCTTGACAGCGAGCTACAATTTATTTCCCATATCAATAAAATTTCTGTTAAAGCTTACAGAAGGTTGGCCTTCATATTTAGACAAAGCAAGGATTTTAAAGATCTAAGACTGTGCAACTTCTTTATAACGCATTGGTTAGATCTAGTTTAGAATACGCCACTATGGTCTGGAGTCCTCATTTAGATCCCTAAATGAAGAGGATTGAAAAGACTCAGAACAAGTTTGCTAGAAGAACGAAATAATTATAAATGTAAAAAATTTAACGCTGCCTATTTGAAGTCTTTACAAATACGTCGTAAAATTGGTGACTAAATATTTTTATTTAAAATTTTAAACGGACTTATGGAATCTCCAAATCTCCTCTCGAATATATCTATTCGATGTCCTGATTGGCGAACTCGTTCCACTAACCTACTTGCAATTCCTTTTGAGCGAACGGCATATGCAAGAAATAGATTCCTTGTCAGAGCGTGCAAGTCTTAAAATGAAGTATTTTCTGACATCGACATAATTCATATACATATGTCTTTGCAACTATTTGTTTCTGCAATAAAAAAGAATAAAATAGTATAAACAAGTTAAATAATATGTAACAAATGTTATGTTTTACTTGTCTTGGCTATTAAATTCACACGTTTGTTATAATTTAAAATTTTAAAATGTATGATAAGTCTTTTCTGAGCAACAGAAATGTTATTAGTTATAAGTGGAAACTGTTTTGGCTTATGAATTCTCTAAATTACTTATATGTGTGCTGTTTTTGCCTGTTTATTTCCCAATAAATACAATACAATACAATACAAGTACTCTTTATTGAACATTAAAAAAATAAAAATAAAACAGAACACGGAACAGTACATTTAAATCATAGGTATACAACAGGCGGTCTTAGCGTTAAATAGCAAATAAATAAACAATAATAATAAATTGTGTATAATAATAATAATACTGTACATAATGAGGTAGCCTGCTTTTTGCTAACTGTATTGCCCATCAACGAGACTAAATACCAGGGCCTCTATCGGTAAACCATATTAATTTTGACATGTTATGGTATTATTGACGTTATGATAGCTCTTATTAAATTAACAGTAATGAAAACAGGGCCTCTATTCAGGTGCGTTAAAACGATATCGTGTTTGACACGTTTAAGAATCGTTTATGTCACAGTCGCCATTATTGTAAATGACATAAGAGTTATCAAAACGTTGACAATACGGAAACAGGTCATAAACGATATCGTTATTACCTTGTAGAATTCCAGCCCTGAGTTAACAATACGAGGCCCTGGTAATTTAAACGCCAAAAATTAGTCTCGTTGAGGTTATCAAAAAGCAGGTTACTCTCATCTGGCATAATATTAAGTTGTTTGAAGGGAACTTCGCATAACATGTAGGTATAGCAGAAGCACTTTTAGTCTAATGATAATTTTGCATAAAGATATACTTGGCCTTAAGATTTTGGGTTGAAAGAGAAGGAGGGCGCACATTAGTATTAAGTACATATTTTATTTAGAGGATCGACTACCTACGGTACTAACCGTTATTAGAGATCGATGAGCTATGATGCTTGACTTGTCTCCGCGGCCGGTAAAATTGGTTATAACTCTCAATAGATAAAAAGAAAGATACTGAGGTCGGAGTTTGAATTCCGTTGCATATTCACTGGTAAAGAAGGTTAAAATGAAGTTATGAGCTGTGTTGGGTTGAGTACGACTCACACTTGACCTTCTTTTGGTCGCATCTTCAGTAAGTTTACAAAGTCAGGGTCAGATTTTGTATTTATGAAACTACGTTTGAATTAATCCTCACGATGTGTATACATATAATCAGTCTAGACAAAGATTTCCGTTAGATATATGATAATTCATCATTCGGTAAATATCATATCAAAAGTAGTAAACTAGTTTGGCAATGCATCAAGCTACACATAATATGTTTGGTCAAGAATTTTCCCATATACTCGTACGTTAGGTTAACCTTCCAAATGATGTTTTTGACGTCACCTTTAAAACTTTAAATACGAGTTTAACATTGAAATTATTTAATTTGGCTCAAGTTCATCTTGCTTGATACTTTTTAAACAAGTTATTTAAATGTTGTGTTTCCATAAACGTCGGGGTGACGAAAGAATTGAAAGTTTACTGAACTCAATTATTTGATTAAGTATATGTATTTATCTAGTCTAAATAGAGGCTTAGGGCTAATTCAATATTTAATGTAACTTAACATATAATAGTGAAGTCTACAATATTTCCTAGAATCCTACATTATCATAGAGCCCAAAGGTCGTCAAGCGTGGTTTACATTTTGATTATTTCAGTATTGATTAGCTTGTCAAAACAAAATACCAAAATTTCTCCTTATCAGTATCATTAACGCTATGTATACCTAACATACTTACTTGACTTAAGATAATTTGTTATAAACAAAACGTTGTATTTTAGTTAACCGATCATTTGGGTAAAGTTGTTGATGTTTCTAACATGCTGCAAACCATGGAATCATTCTAGAATGAACGTGTTTTTTTCGTAAACACTGCTAAAGTGGTAACTCGACGGAAAGTAAACAGATTTTTATACGATTACATAACACGCATATCTACTAGTACCTCGTAATGATTTCCTTCCGCTGTTCCTGATTAATTAATTGATGAAACGGCTTGTTATAAATAAAACTGATAATGTAAATTATGTTAAGTACATGCCTAGAACTAGAACCTTAACTATGATGTGGTTATGACGGAAAATTTATTTCTGAAAATTGACTATTTGATCTATCAATTTGCATCTCGAAACTAGTCCCAAATCATGTTCTTGCTAGATATTAACAGCTGTTTAAAGTATGTACTTTTATTTATTCAAATTATGTTGCTATCCGACGATATCATGGTATAGCAACAAGTTTTTTTTCTAAAAATATGTGTTTCTGCTAAATCGCACTCGCCGACCGTGACTTTTTCTGACCTTCACGTTTCTTTCTTTTTAACTCGGCCATCAAACGCGTGTTATTTTTTATTTGAGCTTTCCAAATGCAGTCCAAAGTGAAAGACGTCAAAACGTTTTGGCTTAGAGCAGTGTTAGCGACTACATATCTTTTGGAATTTTAGGTTTACAATCGACAAGCCAATTAATAAAGGGTTTATGGCGGGTAGGACGTGAGTTAACGACCCGTAAATAGGTTCCCTTTATTATTTTCCTTACTTTTTCTTGTAGGTTATAGTTGTACTTAACAGTGTGCAAAAGTTTTCGCTGAAGCTACGTGCATATTTTAGTGTTTTGTTGCTTACCGCGGTGACTGGAATCAGGATAAATATGTAACTTTCCTTGAATACTGACTGATGCAAAAAATATATAAGTTACCTAGTTCTATTTTTAACTGGTTACATCAAGGGAAAGTTCATTTGGAATAACATAACCACTGACTCAATAAATTAGTATTTCAGTTGTTTAGTGCATAAAAATAAAAACAAATAATTGGTTGAATTTAAGGTAAAGAAGAAGGAAAGAAAGAAGGAAGGAGGTTCTGGGAATAAAGGCGTGACGTTATGTGTGTGTGTATTTAAGGTAAATTTTCAGCGCTGATAACGACACGTTGTCGTGAATATGTACTTCGTAATTTGTATAAGCGAATGCTTTAATAAGCTAAATTCACCAGTTTATCTGTCAATTTTATAAAATCTCCGCTCTTGCAGAATAGATATCCAATGTAAGACCTATGTACCTAGAACCACGATCGCCTTGAAATACTTTCAAACTGTGAACTATGCGAAAACACTTATACGGCGCGTTAACCAATGCATCCTTAGGTAAACTCACCTGATAATTTGGGTTTGAAGGGGTTGTTAATTAAGCCGGTGGGCCGGTCAGCTGATCGCACTCACTTAAAAAAAAAACACTGGATTTTATTGTTCGTTTTCTTGAAGCGACTTCAAGTTAAAGGAACACGTTCGGTTGTTTGTTTTATTTTGTTTTCGGTATTATTTTACGAGCGGGCGAGGCCCGGGTGGGGTCTGAGCTCGCGGCGCGACTCCGATCGACTGAGTGCACAGCACGCGGCGACCGACGCTGCGCGCGCACGAGCCTTGGACGACCTTGCGTACACATGGGGTGTGCGGTGTGCGTCTACCCTAACGATAACAATATTAGCTTAGGGTGGGAAGTGTGGCAAGTGCAGGTGCACTGCATTACTAGCCTATTATAAAGTGAATAATTAATGCTAATTCAAAAGTAGGTAGCTCTTCTTCGACTGAAAGTTTGTTATATATTATAATCCACGCGCTATGTCGAATTTGTTTTGTTTATTAATTAATGCGTAGGTACGTTTATCTTACTTTTTTTTTTTTTTGGATTTACTTATCTTAATATTAGGTAGTTAAATTTAGCAGGTAATTTTTAAATTGCTAATATTTATGAGGAAGTGACAGTTTTAAATGATTAACGCACACGGTAATGTCCTGAGGTCTCGTCAAATTGCAGTAAACACGTCAAAGTAAATCCTTGACAACTTTTATACTTGTTTTTCGTTATTTTAAGGCAAAAAATACGTAGGTAGGCTGTCGACAATCACTACCGTAATCACTACTGCTTTGATACTAAATAAGGTGGCAAACTGAATAGTAATTATAAGTATTCAAAATTTATTGTGGTTATCAATAAATTACCTATAGGATGCTTCGACTACATTGCAGTCACTTTCTTTGGTATTACCGCAGTATGGATCGAGTTTTTTAAGGTAACAGGAGTTAGACGAGCAAGCGGGTCACCTGATGGTAAGTGACCACCGCGACCCAAAAGCACCCGCCACACCAGTGGAATCTCAAGTGCGCTGCCGACCTTTGAGTAAAGATTAGGCTCGTTTTTTGAAGGTCCCCAAATCGTAATGGTGATATCAAACAAATTTGATTTATTGGTCACTATAAGAGATAAGAGAGAGAGAGCTAATCAGACATAGAAATTTTCTGGCACGAATAAAATCGTCCTAGGGACTTCCTAACGATATTTATTTATCGATAATTTGTACTTTCTTAAATGACAGTTATGACTACAAGATAACGTATATTATGAACATGCAACATACCTACTATTATTTTTACAATGTCATACTATTTACCTAAATAGACCTTTGTAGCATGGCACTCTTGGTTTCAGTTTACTTTGTATGGAAATCAATTGAAGAGCATTAAAAGAAGTTTTTGTGTAAGAAACACGTAAAAAAAATGAATATAACTTATTCGTCATTCGGTAGAGCTATTATAAAGCCCCGTAGATTTTGGTAATTATAAAAATAACTTTAAGTCTATGCACTACAATAAATATTATAGGTCCATAACATTGCATTAAATCGTTTTGTTTGTATAAACTTAACCTAGTTATCAAATGTCAAAGTCAAACAAGTGTCACTGTCAAGTCATTTAAAAAAAAAGTGTACTTACGTTTCGTTTCATGTTTACCGGAACTAGTGTCTTCTTTCTTTGATAAGGGAGATGTTACGTATTTAATAAGGCAACCCCAACACTCTTATAGCAACTCACGTGTGGTTTTCCTTAACCTTCCGTTTCCTCTTCCTCTTCCTCTCTCTCCTGAAAATAATGGCTGCTCGAATAAAGGACTCTCCAGAACGTACCTGATGTCTTTTAATTTAAAGAAGCCGGAGCTGATCCTTCACAAGAATAACAATCCGGTTAACTTATTACCCAACTATCTACTATGAAATTTCATTTTGAAATAAATGTTTGAAACGGTTATTGCTAAATTTAATATTGAAAGGAAGTCCCTAGTAAATTGACTTTTTTGTCACAAAATTTCTGTCTGGAGATATTAGATAACTTTATCAATAAAACTTAATTATATTGTTTACTTTTACAACCTCACACAAATTTACCTAGTCCCAAACTAAGCTCAAAGCTTGTATTATGGGTACTAGACAACGATAAACATACTTATACAGGGTGTCCCAGGAAGTAGTGTCAAGCGGAAGTCCAGAGGTAGTGCACCTCAATGGGCATCTGAATCACCCCTATGTATGTTCCGCGATTTTTCGTAGTTTTGGAGATATTGATCATTTTAATCGGAATTATTGTAATTTTTCCTTATGTCCATGTTTCGAAAAACCCCTAAGTTCATGTATTCATTCAATTTTTTTTTCGTTGTTTCTTGCATGGTTAGAATCACTATGAACTAAGGAAGTTTTTAAAGCTACATACCCAGTTTTTTTTCATGAAAACTTTTTGAGTAAACGCACAAAGTTTGTTTTTCCATACTACGTGAAAAACAAACACGGGGATTTCTTAGTATGGAAAAAGTAACTTAGTGAGTTTACTCAAAAAGTTGTCATGAAAAAACTTGGCATGTAGCTTTAAAAACTTCCTTAGTTCATAGTGATTCTAACCATGCAAGAAAAAAGTGAAAAAAATATGAATTAATACATGAAATTAAGGGTCTTTCGAAACATGGACATAAGGAAAAATTACAATAATTCCGATTAAAATGATCAATAACTCCGAAACTACGAAAAATCGCTGAACATACATGGGGGTGATTCAGATGCCCCTTGAGGTGCACTACCTCTGGACTTCCGCTTGACACTACTTCCTGGGACACCCTGTAGGTATAGAGAAATACTATCTGACCTATTCGGTTTACTTATACCCAGGCTATTTATCAATTAAACTCTCAATGATCGCAAGGCTGGCTGAATCTTGGCTAGCTATCCGATTCAACGAGGAAACGCTAACAGCTTTACAGGCACGATACCGAATTGTAGTAATTTAGACTAGTAGCTGTAGTAGAATGGGCATGGCGAAGCTCTAAGGGTTCCTAGTAACACTACGAACCCTAAAAAAGAACAAACTTGTTCAGTGCAAAGCAAAATGTTGAACAAATTCTATGGGGGTGGAGGATATTGGATGGCGTTCAAAATTGGACGTGATATAATTCACGTTACTTAATTTTACTTTGGAATTTTTCCTTGTTACCCGTACATAACTTTGTTACATTAGGGGCACTGTAGGAGGTAAAATAATTCCTGCTCTAAAACAAGGTAATATGTTGGTTATGTAACACACCTAAGTTTTTTTCTTTGTACTATCAGCCCAGTGGAACCCTGACCACCAGGAGTCACAGTAATTATGATTCAAGTCGTAAGAAGTGTCTAACAAATTGCTTTACAATGTCACTGTGACACTGTTCTATGGTGGATCAGGGTTCCATAAGAAAAAACTTAGGTTCTGCTAGATTAGCAAACCAGTGTACTTTTATAACCAGCTTTTCAGCTGCAGGCACTGTGAAGGTTGTAAGACCTCCACATTTCCTCTATAGTCTAGAGTTTAATAGAGGTAACAGATCTGTTATATACAGGACCTTTTAAGAACCTTGTAAGAAATGTACTGAATAAGCAACCGCGATTAATATCACTAGATAAATTAATAAAAAAACACGCGACATATCAGGGGATCATCTCACACAAATTGACCTAGTTCCAAACTAAGCTCTCGGCTTGTATTGTACTCAACGTTATCAACTGTTATGATTTAAATTTAACGTCTAAAAGACAAAGGGCACCAACCCTCTTTTAGCAATCATGGTGCTGTCGTTGAATAAGTCATACAAATAGGAACAGCCAATGGAGATACTTACCTTGGCTATCTTTGATCTACATAAAAAGTCCATTGACAAACCTATAAGTTATATCTATTGGGGCGGATACCACATTTCATACATTTTTGTTCTCTAATTTAAATATTGTTATCCTTTCTTTTAATATTAATATTAATATCTATATTGACGACACGGTTAGTCTAAATGGTAGTGGGTTTGCCTACGATGCTTACGATCAAGGGTTATTCGATTCCCAGTATAGGAAAATATGTGTGTGTTAAGCGAAACTATACGTTCCTGAGTCTTAAAGGTTTTCTGTGTTTAAATATGTCTGTATTCCTCTACACATAAGTATCTTCGACTTCGTTTGTAACGAGCCAAAAGGTCACCTGTCCAGTTAATTACAGAAAGATTTAATTATTCAATAAAGAACAGCATTAAAATTAACAGAATAGGAAGTATGTTATGTAAGAGTTTAAGTAATGACAAAAGAAAACATAACCTATTATATATTTGACAAGATAACATAGTTAAAGAGTTCATTCCATTTGAAATTCATTATAAAAAATAGTCAAACAAATTATAATTTATAATTTAACAATTTAAATAAAATACTAACATAATTAAACATTTAAAAAGAATAACGTAAATAATCAAATTAAAGTTATGAAAAGTATGGCAAATTAATGTACGCTAAATTCAATCTTAAAAACATCAACTCGCTACTGCGCATGTCGAAATGAAGGCGTTGAGGCCGAAGACGCCGATGAAGGCAAAGATGGCGATGAAGTACTTGAGATGTTATATAAGCAGGTCGCCATTTTGGGAGGGAGCTTTTTTTCTTTGACACTCGTGACGTGCGGACGGTTGTTGCTCTGGGGTCGTATTTACGTTCGAAATTAAAAATTAGAATTTTATATTTTATTAATGGGATTTAGATAATTGGGGCTTTTTCACTTTGACACTCGTGACGTGCGGACGGTTGTTGCTCGGGGGTCATACTTACGTATCGTAATCGGAAAATAAATATTTAAATTTTTGTTGGGGTTAATTAAATGGGTTTCATGCGGGAAAGTTAGACATTAAATTAAAGTTTATATTTTAGTATTGGGAATTACATAATTTGGGTTTAGAAAACTTTTCTTCGTAAATTATTGGTAAGATTATATTATATGTAATTATTTGTGTGTGGATTTGTTAATCTTTTCTGTTACAGATTATTAGAAGAAAGAAGTAGTCAGCAAGTTTAGAAGATTTTTAGTTGACACTTGTGTCTGGCACGTTGTTTATTTAGTAAATTCAGTTTGGGGGTTTATGGGGGAAAGTTTTGTAATTATTAAAGTCTTTGAGTTAAGCTAGATTAGCATATTTTCGTGCCAGAGCGGTGTCCAGGCTAACAGTTTGCCTGACAAATCACGCTGACCCTAACGGTGACAAATAGGCTTGGTTTGGAACTTTGTAGATTCTAAAAAGATGGTGTGGGCAACCCTAGATGTTACTCTTTACCAACATAGTCATCTATATAAGTGCCCACCATTCTCATTCGCCAGCCTGGAGTGGGATCGGGGTCCACAGGTTGGGCATGCAATTGCACCCGTGAAAGCTCTGGGAAGTTTGAGGATTGGTTCCTTAAAACTCTATATATTTATATACACTAAACCACACAATAGGGCGTCATACTCTCACCGTCTTGGACTTCGGTCTGTGTGAGGGGGGTGGCAATCACACGGGTGTTAGGTTGCTTTCTCAGCAGACCCGGCTGAACTTTACAGTTTACCTAGGGAACTAGCTAATTATGAGGATAAGGTAAGCCTCTAGGATGTAGTTCTTTGTAGAATAGGCCTTATAAGTAGAGTTAGGGTAGAATCACTTGACTAGGGAAAGTAGGGAATTAGGATTTTATTCAAATAGGGAAATAGGTAATGTTTATTTTTATTCACTAAAAATTTAGGTACAATATAAAACTGATAGCAATCAGTAATTAAATAAAGTTCATATTTAAAAACATTCTTAGGATCACTTTAGGGGATAAGTAGGTACCTAATAGGTAAAATATTTTATGATAGAGATAAAACTATAATTTTAAATTCTCTCTTCATATTGACTTAGATCAAGTCATATGAATTGAATAAGTTCAGTAACAAATAAAATACTTTTCAGTAAACAAGTTTAATTAGGGACAATATAGGATTCAGTATGTATTTGATAAATAACTATCTATTTGAAATTTGAAGCCATAAATAGTTTCATGTCTAACAAAATGAAAGTATCATTCTAGATAAAAATCTATACCTAATAAATCTAGTTTGAAATAAAATAACTTTGAAGTATAAAAATGAGATCTTTGAATAGATTTGATAAATTGCAATAATATAAATAAAACTATTGTATCAATATACTTAAGTGGCTTTATATTTGAGCTGTATATTTACTCTTACATAGCACAGAAAGCTATTATGAGGATTCAATCTAGCTAGAAGACAAAATGACTTCTGTATTACCTCTGTTTTACTATAAAAGATAAACATGTATACATGGTGAAAATTGAACATCTCATTATAGACTATAAAAATACTAGGGTCTAGATCATGGCTCATACAGTGAATTAAGCAATATAAGCTAAAGACACTTTTGTAATAATAAATTTACAATTAGCATAAATAAATTTTATTCGAAGATCATTTCATTAGAATCAATTATATTGAATATTGAAATATAATACATTTTGAACCCTCTCAATTTGGTACTTTACTACTAACTGACTTATCATACAGTAAATAAAATAATTAACTATATATGGCAAGGAGTCTGCCCTGTCTCTGGAGGATGACTATTGGAACAGACTAAGGTCTGCGTGATAGCAATCACGACGGCGTAGGTGGAGCCGATTCCCCCTAAAAAGGGGCCATAACACTTATAATTTGATGGACATGCGATTGTTTTATGCTTTGGTTTACCTAGATTATATTTTCCATACATCATAACTATTCTACAATATCTGCTTTTCTTCATAGTAGGTTAACTATAGAGGTGATTAGAAATTCTGAATTATATAGGATTATTTAAAGGTATATGAAGTTAAATATGTAGGTAATTTAATTCTATAGGTTAAATACAGGTTGTATTAGGTAGGTAATGTTAGGAATTAAAACAAAGACTTAAAGAATTTTAGGGTTACTGAAGGTTCACAACTATTGGGTCCATTTTTATCTGTTAGACGATCACAAGCCATATTTAATCTTCAATTAATCTTAAGTTGTTTCAAGTAAGAATATAGTTAATTAAATCAGGGTATGTAGTATTAGCTATGGGAGTATACTAACTGTCGGAGTTAGTAACATTAGGTTAGCTAGTAAAAATATGTAGGTAGGTAGATCTATAGATAGTTAGGCCGCCCGTAGGAGGGGTAGGGTGGTTACAATTTTTGCCGTGGACCAGGATTCACAAGGCAATAAACCCCTTTTACCCAGTAGATAGGTAGGCCCAGTAGGATAGGTAGGTTTGTTACAATAGGTGCCGTAGTGACCAGGATTAGTTACAATTGGTGACGATGACCAGGATCGGTTATAATTGCTGGTTATAGCTCGGGATTCTCTCAGCTTTAATTAGGGTTAGTTATTAATTTAAGTAAGTGACTTCGGTTTGAAGTCCAATTGTTGTCTGTGAAAATGGAGGTCTTTGTTTTAATTTAAATTTTATATTTCATTTAGTATTAGCAGTTATTGTCTTATATTTTGGTTACTAAACCATTCATTCATTAGATATTTAACAGTTTTATAATTGAAGGCAGGTAACAGAAGTTAATTAGATACTTTACAGTTTTTTAGTTGAAGGCAGGTAACTAGAATTATATAGAATCTTGCAGTGGGTTTATTGCTATTCAATAACACAAAATAAAGGCATAATATCCACTAATTTTATACTAAATATAGGAAACGCTTACAAATATCTAAAAAGTCTTTTATCCTATTAGTTTCTGCAAGTTCACTTGAAGCTAAAAGTTGTTTTATCAAAGGCAGGAAATGATATAACAAGATTAAACAATTTTAGTATAAATTCAATTAAATTTTGTAAACTTAGTTACAACCATTAAAACTAGTATTTTAGAGTAGCATCACTAGGAGTAGTTTCAGGAAGATTTAACTATTAATTAGTAATGAAACATTTCATTTTCAATAAGTTGACGATCTTCAATTTTGGTAATTCACAAGTAGTCCTTTGTATTTCTTGCAAACCTGAAAAAGTCAAAATGTTTTAATTAGTTGAACTAATAGCTCTAATGTCAGGATACTTTTGAGAGGGAAACTAGTGTCTTTAGATGGATGTCACTCAGTTGCAATGTTGATAACAATAATCACAATTCAATTTAATTTATCAGTAAGAAATTAGAATTTATTTTCAATAAAATAAGTTAAGTTTAAAATCTATTTGGACTGAAACATGAACTTTAAAATGAATATAGGTACTTTAAACATTATATATTACCTGTAATTCTTGACACATCCAGCCAATAGGATTCATTTTCTTCTGAGGCATATAATAAATAAAAATAATATTTCTGTGGTCAGATAGGTCAGGTGAACAGTCCTCAGATGTTTGAGACCAAATTACTTTTTCATTTACCGAGTTTGTCTGACTAATGTTGTAACAAGCTAAAAAGAAAATAACAACATTAAACATATTGTAAAATCAAACAATTAGGTAAATAGAGGAGTTCACTTGTATTAGATTGTTTCATGCCAGTTTATTTTAAGTACATACAATGTAGGATACGCTTTCACAGCCCTTTTTGAGTTATTAATGTCACTGGTAAAATTTGTAAGGCGTCAAACTAAGTTAGGTTAAAGGATTTCATTAGTTTCACTAAAATATGCAGTTTCACTAGATAGTAGGTTGTTTAAGCATTAGAGAGGTTATTCCTTGGTTTACGCGTAGTAAAAATACAAATATAATCATGATCTTACCTTGTATCAGCTTTATCAAACGTTAGTAAAACTTTAGCCGGCGTAGTTTAGCTTCGTAACCATACAAATTATCATATTCTAGTTAGACAAACATAAGGAAAATATTTCTAGATAGAACATTATTATATTAGGAAACGTTATAGCTTCGATTAAACAAACGTAAACAGGGATTTAGAATAGTCAATTACGGGGCGATGTTTCGTTTTGAAACTTTTAATAGTAACAGATTGTATAAAGTTACTGGACTGGTGAGGTTACCGAGTATGAACGTTTAGTTGTTGTGAAGATCGTTTATCGTAAGAAAAATTAAATGAGATATTTACTAAGTCACTTAGATAAATAGTACCGTAATCATCGTAATAAAATATAAGTAATAAAAATAAAAATAAAGTGTTATAGGGTATAAAACAATATAGGTCATAGTTTTGTGGAAGAGTTATTTGTAGAACGAAACGCAAAATGAAAAGTAACGATTAGAGGTTGACATTCGATTTATTTTATCGACTTAATCGAGTTTCAATTAAATTTAATTTAAATGAATGAAAATAAATTTTATTGTTGGGGTTCACTTGCGAGTTGTAAAGGCCGTGATCATCTATTAGTTAGGACCCTACATTGTGTATAATAGAGAGATCAAATTGAGTGAATCTGTCAAGGAATGGGTAAATTGGAATTACATAGACTTTGTTATAATATAAGTTTTCGATAGGTCGAGTATGTCGATTTTAGTTTAGGCTTGCTATAAGTTATAGATTTTAGAGAATTCGATGTCTCTATTAGGATAACTGATAAAATTTACCTACATTTCTTTTAAGTACCGAACCATTGGATTACCAAATCACAAAAATAGAGAAGGTAGAATGAATTTAGTGACTGACTTATTATGAGTTCTATGATAGTAAAGTTATTTATGTATTGGGTATGTTGAAATTGTGCATTATTACTGACATAAATAATAAATTAACTATGTAATGAAGTAGTATTTGATAGGTACAGACAGAATGGTGCAGTAATTAAATTAAAATAGGAACACAAGATTAAGGAAAACATAGGAGATAAGGCAGGAAATTCTTATTTGGATAATCGTCTATGCTGACATAAGAGTATTTAGGTATAAGATAGGTATAGGGTAACCTTTTATTTAGGAGGGATCACATCATGAATGTGAAAATAGTAATCTGTTTAACTTTTAGAATAACGATATCTACTTCATAATTATGACACTGTCATAAATAAAAAAATAGGGAATGGAGATGCGATTCAACGGTATACGTTTATTAGGGACAAAAGTAATACTGTTGCTATGTAGGAATCTATCTATTGTAATCAACGAGATAAGTATGGGCGTGCAATGTAAGATTCGGAATAAAGTAGTTTTATTTTTAATCGATATGTTTCTTTATCGAGTGGTATTTGTATGTACGTATGATTGTATGTAAGTATGAATGTATGTATGTTTGTATGTAAATACTTTGTTACACATGAGTAAGATATATTTAGGTAGTAATACTACGAGATAATCTCAGTTCAAAAATTTATTTATACATTAGTCAATTTTAAATTGAATACTTTTGGTTCTAACTAACAAAGAAAGGTTTAGGATATCATATCATTAGTATATAAATACATCAACCAATTAGTAAGTGTTAAAAAATGACGGGTTTTTTTTAAATTAAATAATATGAATTAACATTTGAATGGAATAATTTGAGATACCGTAAAAACCGCGCTAAAAGTATGTAAATGTTCGAAGTCATAGGTTTGTTAAACAAAAAGTCATTTGGATTTTTGAACGGAATCGATTGGACAGGTGTCACAGTTTTATATTAACGGGCGGGAATTCGATGTTATGTTATGAACTTATTGTTGGGTTTTAGGAGAAATCATTATAGTTTTTGAAATTAACTTAGAAATAAAATGGTTTGGGCTAGAGAATGGTTGTGTTCGTAGCTGAGCTAGTGTGAAAATCTAATGAGGAGATTTGACAGTTTTATTTTGAGAATGTAAGTTTTGTGATGAAAGTAAGTGTGTGATTTTATGCAAGTATTAGTTTAATTTACTTCAGAAAGGGGTTCAGTTGTGACCACAAACCAAAGCAACAAGCCAGGTTTATCAAGATTTAGCCTGGAGACACAACTATGTTCAAATGTTTCGTTAAAAGGAAATCTAAAACTCTTTGGTGTTAGGGTAAATTTAAATTTCATATTAGAAATTAATATGAAATTATAGAGTTAGCTTGTATGCAATTTTGACGAAACATCTCTCTTCTAGTAGGAAACCGATCTATGCGCACACTGCACATTCACCAGTTCTGAATTGTATAACAAAGTATGGGGCAATTTGTTGATAGAATGGAAGGAAATAGAGCGGTTGTAACATTATCTTTAAGGATTATAATTTATTCTGGGCGACCTAACCGGAGAATTATACTCAAATCATAAATACAAAAGGTTTGTTGTTCTTGACTGGTTTAGTGTTGATAGAACGATAAGGATTCACAACCCTTGTTTTCCACAGGTAATACGATAATCTGGTAATTGTGACTTCAATTTTATGTCTGGACATTTGTTGTTAGCTAATTGTATTCATATTATGTTGTCAATTCAAATTGGTTTAAAAACACACCACATAATTATCAGAATTTCTGATCAGGAAAGGCTAAGTATTGATAAATTATTTGAATAACTAATGTAGTTTAAAAGTATTTTATGGGTATATTTTAGTTTAAGGTAGATTTCTCTTCAAATGCCAACTTTAAGTGATAGTGTCATTTTAAGAAAAATCTAAAGGCAGGGATGTAACGAGCCAAAAGGTCACCTGTCCAGTTAATTACAGAAAGATTTAATTATTCAATAAAGAACAGCATTAAAATTAACAGAATAGGAAGTATGTTATGTAAGAGTTTAAGTAATGACAAAAGAAAACATAACCTATTATATATTTGACAAGATAACATAGTTAAAGAGTTCATTCCATTTGAAATTCATTATAAAAAATAGTCAAACAAATTATAATTTATAATTTAACAATTTAAATAAAATACTAACATAATTAAACATTTAAAAAGAATAACGTAAATAATCAAATTAAAGTTATGAAAAGTATGGCAAATTAATGTACGCTAAATTCAATCTTAAAAACATCAACTCGCTACTGCGCATGTCGAAATGAAGGCGTTGAGGCCGAAGACGCCGATGAAGGCAAAGATGGCGATGAAGTACTTGAGATGTTATATAAGCAGGTCGCCATTTTGGGAGGGAGCTTTTTTTCTTTGACACTCGTGACGTGCGGACGGTTGTTGCTCTGGGGTCGTATTTACGTTCGAAATTAAAAATTAGAATTTTATATTTTATTAATGGGATTTAGATAATTGGGGCTTTTTCACTTTGACACTCGTGACGTGCGGACGGTTGTTGCTCGGGGGTCATACTTACGTATCGTAATCGGAAAATAAATATTTAAATTTTTGTTGGGGTTAATTAAATGGGTTTCATGCGGGAAAGTTAGACATTAAATTAAAGTTTATATTTTAGTATTGGGAATTACATAATTTGGGTTTAGAAAACTTTTCTTCGTAAATTATTGGTAAGATTATATTATATGTAATTATTTGTGTGTGGATTTGTTAATCTTTTCTGTTACAGATTATTAGAAGAAAGAAGTAGTCAGCAAGTTTAGAAGATTTTTAGTTGACACTTGTGTCTGGCACGTTGTTTATTTAGTAAATTCAGTTTGGGGGTTTATGGGGGAAAGTTTTGTAATTATTAAAGTCTTTGAGTTAAGCTAGATTAGCATATTTTCGTGCCAGAGCGGTGTCCAGGCTAACAGTTTGCCTGACAAATCACGCTGACCCTAACGGTGACAAATAGGCTTGGTTTGGAACTTTGTAGATTCTAAAAAGATGGTGTGGGCAACCCTAGATGTTACTCTTTACCAACATAGTCATCTATATAAGTGCCCACCATTCTCATTCGCCAGCCTGGAGTGGGATCGGGGTCCACAGGTTGGGCATGCAATTGCACCCGTGAAAGCTCTGGGAAGTTTGAGGATTGGTTCCTTAAAACTCTATATATTTATATACACTAAACCACACAATAGGGCGTCATACTCTCACCGTCTTGGACTTCGGTCTGTGTGAGGGGGGTGGCAATCACACGGGTGTTAGGTTGCTTTCTCAGCAGACCCGGCTGAACTTTACAGTTTACCTAGGGAACTAGCTAATTATGAGGATAAGGTAAGCCTCTAGGATGTAGTTCTTTGTAGAATAGGCCTTATAAGTAGAGTTAGGGTAGAATCACTTGACTAGGGAAAGTAGGGAATTAGGATTTTATTCAAATAGGGAAATAGGTAATGTTTATTTTTATTCACTAAAAATTTAGGTACAATATAAAACTGATAGCAATCAGTAATTAAATAAAGTTCATATTTAAAAACATTCTTAGGATCACTTTAGGGGATAAGTAGGTACCTAATAGGTAAAATATTTTATGATAGAGATAAAACTATAATTTTAAATTCTCTCTTCATATTGACTTAGATCAAGTCATATGAATTGAATAAGTTCAGTAACAAATAAAATACTTTTCAGTAAACAAGTTTAATTAGGGACAATATAGGATTCAGTATGTATTTGATAAATAACTATCTATTTGAAATTTGAAGCCATAAATAGTTTCATGTCTAACAAAATGAAAGTATCATTCTAGATAAAAATCTATACCTAATAAATCTAGTTTGAAATAAAATAACTTTGAAGTATAAAAATGAGATCTTTGAATAGATTTGATAAATTGCAATAATATAAATAAAACTATTGTATCAATATACTTAAGTGGCTTTATATTTGAGCTGTATATTTACTCTTACATAGCACAGAAAGCTATTATGAGGATTCAATCTAGCTAGAAGACAAAATGACTTCTGTATTACCTCTGTTTTACTATAAAAGATAAACATGTATACATGGTGAAAATTGAACATCTCATTATAGACTATAAAAATACTAGGGTCTAGATCATGGCTCATACAGTGAATTAAGCAATATAAGCTAAAGACACTTTTGTAATAATAAATTTACAATTAGCATAAATAAATTTTATTCGAAGATCATTTCATTAGAATCAATTATATTGAATATTGAAATATAATACATTTTGAACCCTCTCAATTTGGTACTTTACTACTAACTGACTTATCATACAGTAAATAAAATAATTAACTATATATGGCAAGGAGTCTGCCCTGTCTCTGGAGGATGACTATTGGAACAGACTAAGGTCTGCGTGATAGCAATCACGACGGCGTAGGTGGAGCCGATTCCCCCTAAAAAGGGGCCATAACACTTATAATTTGATGGACATGCGATTGTTTTATGCTTTGGTTTACCTAGATTATATTTTCCATACATCATAACTATTCTACAATATCTGCTTTTCTTCATAGTAGGTTAACTATAGAGGTGATTAGAAATTCTGAATTATATAGGATTATTTAAAGGTATATGAAGTTAAATATGTAGGTAATTTAATTCTATAGGTTAAATACAGGTTGTATTAGGTAGGTAATGTTAGGAATTAAAACAAAGACTTAAAGAATTTTAGGGTTACTGAAGGTTCACAACTATTGGGTCCATTTTTATCTGTTAGACGATCACAAGCCATATTTAATCTTCAATTAATCTTAAGTTGTTTCAAGTAAGAATATAGTTAATTAAATCAGGGTATGTAGTATTAGCTATGGGAGTATACTAACTGTCGGAGTTAGTAACATTAGGTTAGCTAGTAAAAATATGTAGGTAGGTAGATCTATAGATAGTTAGGCCGCCCGTAGGAGGGGTAGGGTGGTTACAATTTTTGCCGTGGACCAGGATTCACAAGGCAATAAACCCCTTTTACCCAGTAGATAGGTAGGCCCAGTAGGATAGGTAGGTTTGTTACAATAGGTGCCGTAGTGACCAGGATTAGTTACACGTTGTTGGTCTTTGGTTCACAATTATCTTGCTTTCTCCTTACCGATGGATGCTAAAACTGACTGAAAAAGTACGGTATACTAACTTTTCCGACCAAAAACGATGTCCTAATATTCACTGGATCTGTACGTACTGTAGTCCAAACCTGGAGTTTAATTTGTTTTTATCATTAATGTAAAAAATGTGTTTTGCGTTTTTTTAAATCACACCTAAACTGCTTTTGAAATAAATTTAGCACAGAGATCCTATCTCTTTTTTCTTTTTTTACTCACGCTGCGAGAAATACTCTTAAGCATACCATCTCGGCCCGCACTCACTGTGTGTCTGTCTGTGTCAATTGAAATTGTAAAAGGCGTAAAAAAAATATTACTCTAACACATAACCTCAACTATTCATCAAGTGTTCTGCTTCTTCGACTACGAACCTCACCAGAGATAGTCCCTAGCGTGTACGGCTAGCATAAGTTGTATTTCTCGCTTATCGCTCAGTGCATCTCTATCGTTACTAGATAGAAAGGGAGATCCGAGCGACAAATAAGTCGCCGACAAAATATGCTAGCCCTCCTGTATTGACACTTTAGAATACTTTTAAATCCCGGAAAATCTGATAGTTAAGGGAAAAACGATAAACGACTTCTTGGCGGACGCAGTCGCGGCTAAAACTTAGTTATAGATAAGCCTCGGTACATCTGAGCTAACGTTATGTTTATAATCGCCAGAATTTAAGGTGAATGACTTGTTTCACTTGTAACTAGGCACGAGTTGGCCGGACACTGAAATATTTAATTACCCGTACCCGTTTATTTACCCGTGTGGTTGCCGGGTTAGAATAGTGCCACTCCATGTCTTCCCGTGGATGTCGTAACAGGCGACTAAGGGCTTGTAGTACTGTTAGGAGTTGGGCTTGCGACCTGTCACTAATACACTGGTAAACTTCTTTGCCTGGGCCTCTATTCAGGTGCGCTAAAACGATATCGTGTTTGACACGTTTAAGAATCGTTTATGTCACTGTCACCGTTATTGTAAATGACATAAGAGTTATCAAAACGTTGACAATACGGAAACAGGTCAAAAACGATAACGTTATTACCTTGTAGAATTCCAGCCCTGATTGTGCAATAAACAAATCATTATAGAGTTGTTGGTATTTCTGTAGTTGCCCACTTTAATTTGGTTACCCATTTTCGTACAAGCTGGGCTTCTATTGAAATCGGTAAAACCATATTGTTCTTGACGTGTTTCCGTATTATCAACGTTTTAATAGTTCTTATAAATAAGAGCTAAGAGCTATAAAATGTGAAAGTAATGTGTGTTACGCTTTTGCGGCTAAACCGCTTAACCGATTTCGATGAAATTTTGTATGAATATAGCTTAACCCTCGAGAAAGGATACAGGGTACTTATTCCCCGTGATAAACAACGCAACAGCTAGTTAACATTAAACATGTGAAAGTAACTCTGCCTGTCTGTTACGCGTGTACGGCTAAACTGCTTAACCAGTTACGATGAAATTTGGTAAGGGCATAAGATATTTTTTTACTCGGAAAATAGGAAAGTTTTGAGGGTGTAGCAATAAACGACCTCTACACGGACGGAGTCAAGGGCAAGTCGCCCTTGACTCCGTCCATGACAGTTTAGCCGTACACGCGTAACGGACAGGCAGAGTTACTTTCACATGTCTTCCCGTGGATGTCGTAAGAGGCGACTCAGGGAATAAGGGCTTGTAGTATGGTTAGGCGATAGGCTTGCAACCTGTCACTAATACACAAGTAAACTTCTTGGCCTGATTGTGCAAAATGTGGTTACAGAATTATCAACAAGTCTTTTTAGAGTTGTTGGTATTTCTGTAGCTCTGCCTACCCCACTCTGGGAATAAAGGCTTGATGTTATGTATGTTATGTATGTATGTATGTATGTAAATAACGCCTTGGTTTGTTTCAGACTGAACCAAGCCCGTAGGCCTGTTTACAAGAGTCAAGCTTCGAGTACTCAAGACTCTTTTACTGTTGAATGCATAATCTAAATTCTAAAACAAAGTTAACCAATATTCGGGTAAGGACCAAATAGTTGGACCATAGTTAAGCGTAGTTAACCATGCAAACAACAAAAGTGAAAAAAGTTCCGTTGTGACACGAAAATTATCCCTACAAATGTATGGCTAATTTATGTGTCACAACGGAAAAGTTTCATAGAAAATTTAATTGAGTGAGTTAGCGTGGCCAACTTTTTACTCCTTACCCATTCAGCGTCAGCCCTCTGCGCGTAGGGTTTTTTTTGAATATTCTGGTTGATATTACTCTAGTGTGCGAGGTTAAGGAGTTCAATCAAAATCCTAAGCTAATATAGACAGTAACTATATCAATATGGTTACTGTCTAAGATTTCAAATAAAAAATATTGATACAGGAGTCGTAGTAAGCGTAGCAGGCGTAGAGGTTCCTACGAAGTGCATCGTAGCACGGGACACAACGGTTTGCTTAATTTTCGTAACTGTGTTGATTTTGTAGATATTTTAAATAATTTATTATAATCAATTAAAATTAAACGGTTACTTTGTTTAAAATATTATTCAGATGTTTTTGAAACTAAATATATGAATTTATGAAAATATGTCTTGTCATCATATTTTGGGATTCACCTGCACAGACAGACACAATAACTAAAAACCGGGCAAGGGCATGTCGGACCATGCTCAGTGTAGGGTTCCGAAGCCGTTAAGTACTACAAATATAAAAATCAAAGTCAATTGGTGCCGTCGTAGATGATTTTAGTAGGTATAAACACTTTAATCGCCTGTATCTCAAGAACCAATGATGTCTACTTAGTCGTGATAGTTTACCTTTAATATTGGTTTATGCTCTTTCATTTAAGTTTTTTTTCTGATTTTCAGTATTTGTAGTTTAGGCTGTAGGGGCGGGACACTTGAGTCTAATATTTCATAAACGAATTACTTAATCGAAAAACAGTTTTTACAAACCCGTAATATTTTTGGAAGACCTGTCCAACAACACCCCAAACGTTACGTGTAGAGTAGGTAACCTAAATATTTTTTACTTTTTATTTTTTATTGTACCACTTGGTTGGCGTGGGTAATATGCATATTCATGCCAAATTACAGCTTTCTAGTACTAAGAGTCTCTGCGCTAGGCTGCGCACGGACGGACGAACGGACGGACTTGGCGAAACTATTAGAGTTCCTAGTTTGACTACGGAACCCTAAAAAGTCAGAGTACCTAAACCCTGAGTTTACACTACGGCGGTGACGTCTATAGACGTAAGCATGAGCCTTATTCAACTTTGTATATACAAATGCACATATTGCTATCCTATTGTTAACGTCATGATAGCCCTTATTAACATGACGGTAAAGGCGGCCGAGAAAGTAATACGATGACAAAAGGCCACTAGGGCTCTATTCTACTCTGTGAAACCTAATTGCATTTGAAATGTTATCGTAGTGTTTATAAATCGGCCGCCATAACTATAATTAATTAACGTTTATAATATAATACAATAAACATGTCAAAAGTAACATCTCTAATCACGGTATCACACATTAGTCTAAGTAAAATACTAACAGTAGCGCCGCGCCATCTATGTCACAGATAATGTACCAACTGAACGCCGTCTTCGCTCTCGCTGCCATCGGTGTCGATTTCGAGTAAACAACTGATAATATCGTTCTGCTGTCCGGACATTCCGCTAGATGGAACCACAAGTCTATTTCTGCTCCCAATATCGCACTTCCAAGATCAACACAGCATTACATCAAAATACAACTGTATTTAAAAAATGACATTAATAAATTTTCTTTGAACTTGAAACAACACAAGCAAGTTATTTGTAATGATGCTGTGTGTTGATCTGGCAGTGCGATATTCAACCGCGAATATATTTGGTCAAAATTTGATATTTTCTTCACACAAAGCGCGTCAAATTTTAACCTGGTAACCAAATTTAAGTATTTATTTGAATATGAAAACGTTCATAAGTCGATACAAAATAAAAGAAAGAAATTATGGTCCTGCGACCGCTATGATTTCGGGAAATTCGAGAGAAGGTTACTCTTTCCTCAATGGCTGACAACGAATCAGTGGTTGCTTTCGTGGTATTCCGGGTGTTTATTAGTGGCGGTATCCACCAGATGTGACCCGCCAGGTCGTTTGGCCCTCTAGCATACAAAAAGTTGTACTTTTTTAGGGTTCCGTACCCAAAGGGTAATAACGGGACCCTATTACTAAGACTTCAATGTCCGTCTGTCTGTTTGCCTGTCTGTCTGTCACCAGGCTGTATCTCATGAACCGTGAAAGCTATACAGTAATTTTTTTTATAGATGATGTATTTCATTTGCTGATAGAACAACAAATACTAAGAACAGAAAAAATAATTAAGTGGTGCTACCATACAACAAATGTGTTTTTTTTGCCCTTTTTTGCTCAATATTAATAACGGAAACAGATAGACGCTTGAAATATTCACAGAATAGGTATTTAATTGTATATTCACTTCAAAAATAAACTATAAATTAAGAGGCCGCATACGAAATTTTGCCGATTTCGCTGATTTTCGTGATTTTACAGACGTGATTTTACTGTTGAAATACTTTACTTACTTCTAAAAATTTTAATGCGCAACAAGATAATTTCGATTTTCAATGAATGTATGAAATACTTTTTTGTTTTTATTATTTAATTTTGATTAATCGAACTGAAACCGGCGCCTGTTTCGTGAGTTTTGCTGTAAGAGGTTTAGAATATCGCATATTCACGAATCGTTTTGACGTCTTAAAGGTATGAAAAATAGCAATTGATTGCTGTAAAAGTGGTCTAAATAATGTATGAATTACTTTTTACCACCTTTATATATTTTTTTTGTGTGAAAAAATTATGAACTTGGTAATTTTTTATAGAAAATGGACAAAAAATAGTTTTAAATGACGGATTCTTAAAACACTCGTTCATAAAATTAAAAGAACAGTAATAAACTTCAGTTCAAAATCAATCCATTACCTTAAAAACACATCCAAAAATTAAAAATTAAATAGCAATACATAATGTTTTAAAATTACCTAAATCCCGAATTTGAATTCTCGACAAAGATAAAAAAGTAGCTCATTCATTCGTAACTCATTTATTCATTCGATCATAACTGAAATGATATATCATGATGTGCATTAAAACTTATAGAAAAGCAGTATTTAAACTGTAAAATCACGAAAATAAGCAAAACTAGCAAAATTTCGTACACGGCCTCTTAAAACAAAATAAATAAATCACACCATCAAATTTTGTAGCTGCTGGAACCCAGACCTTCTCACGAGAGGATTTTCTAACAGCTTATTAAAATAAAATTCAATATAAATGTACCATTTGTCTTTAATAAGTACTGGTTATAAAGAAATAGTGCTTAAGCAGGTCGGAGGTGGTAAGGAAAGTGATTTGCATATTTTAAAATAAAGAAACGGGTTTAAAATTAGTGGTAGGGAGAAGCCCAAATTTGCGTTTTGATACGACATTGTTAAGAGCTAATAGGTAATAATTGAATGAGTTTTGTATTAAAATTCAACATGAAAATAATAAGTTATTTTTTGGAACTAGATTTACAAGACAAATATAAATATAGATAGATAAATGTTGCATGCGCAACAGTTTTGTATTGTATATTGGTATTCTATTCGTATGATGTTTACTTATGTTTTAACGACTTTAACACTTAATGTATGAACTCTTAATAGTCGTCTATTTGGTCTTACACCACTTAAATTACATGTTGTGTAAAGACCCGTCTGTTTGTAAGATTTCGCTCTTTATAAGGCATCCTAAGGTCCAAGATTTATATCTTGATTACGTTTCTTGCATTTACAATAATTACCTCATTTACCTACGTTCTGGCGTAGGGAATTTGCTTCTTTTTTTAATATCTCTATACAATAGGATAAAAAGGCTGTGAGTATACCCAATATAGAAATATACACCTATTCAAGATTCGCCTATTTAATAAATTAAATAAATAAATTCGAAACGCTAAGTAGCGTTTTTCGAAAATCGACGAAATGTATTGACGTAAGCTGAGATCCTGGATGCATTCGCTAACTACCGTTTCTATTCGTTTTGTTTTAAAAAAAATCTCGTCACTGGAAGATCACGCGAAAAGTCACGTGATCTACCAGTGACGTGATTGGTTTAGAAACAAAAGGAATAGAAACGCTACTTAGCGACGCATCTTGGCTTGGCTATAGGCTCTGGTGACAAATTGCATCAACCGCTTGTGTCAACTCCATACATTTCGAATCGATAGAAAATAGAAACGTTAGCACCGTTTCCACCTTGGCCTACTGGATGACTTGGATAAATACCTAACCATAAAGTTATCATTCACGCTTTATGAATCAAAATATTTATTTGTATAATTGTTAGCAAGTTCTAAGATGTTTCTGTCTAGTGCTTGGAAAAAAACTTATCTTTTATCTAAGCCTGTAACCAAATGAAGGTAGAAATCGGTAGCGATCCCAGTATGTAACTTAGCGTTCTTATTACCAACTAGCTATTTCCCGCGACTCCGTCCGCGTAGAACTCATTTATCGCTATCCCTTCAGGAACCATCCAATTTTTCGGAATAAAAAGTACCTTATACACGTCCTTCCCTTCCTTGAATCGGTTAAGCGGTTTATCCGTGAAAGCGTAAAATAGACAGACAGACAGATAGAAGAGTTACTTTCACATTTATAATAGGTATTAGCATACTGAGAAAATCAACTCGATATCGTAAGATTAGTTGGTTTTCCGAGTGTTAACGTGGACCGACGACGCAGCACAGAGGGTTTATTCGTTAAGATCTAGTATGTAATTGTACAGTCGGTCAATTATGAGGTCTACAACCTTAAGGTAAAATCGGTCTGGACGCCATACTCAATACTACAAAGACGTATACCCTAACTACATTTTTATTCCGGCAGTTACGTCAAAATTGAGAAACCACTTATATTTAGCCAACTCTACACAGCAGGTTTGACCTACATGGTGCCGACGAACTACTTAGCCCTTGAGCCTTTGCTACGTGAGATAAAACCACCGTATCTTTAAATAAAATTGCCAAGTAAGCTATTCAAAACAAGATCTTTCGGACCCTACGAGTAGGGACCACGAGTATTCTACTTTGTTTTAACTCATCTAGCTTTCATGATCAATTTATGATGGAAAGCCCAAAAATATGATAGAATGTAAATAAATCAATATTAGTTGCTTTCGAAACAATATATAACTTTTTTACTGTAAAGTTAATAAGAGCTACCAGAACGTTAACAACTATTTGCAAATAAAAAAAAAAAAAAACAAAATTGGGGACAATTTCACAAATTGAACTTTTCCCAAGCTAAGCTCTAGGCTTGTACTATGGGTACTAGACAACGATAAACATACTTATATAGCGAGAAATACATACTTAAATACATAGAAAACATCCAAGACTCAGGAACAAATATTCGCGCTCATCATACAAATATCTGCCAAATTGGTTTGAATCTATGTAAAATAGAGGCTTTCATTTTACGAAGCTAGTTTACCGCTTAGCTGCTGTATTTCACATTGTTGTTTGTTGTTCTATGGGCCTGAGATGCAGCCACGGGACAAGATTTTGACATATGCTCGGGACTTAAATTCGTCTATTCCATATTCCAAAGTAAAAATAAAGTGGTAAGGTAAGTGGTAAGGAACAGCGCTGGCCCTGCCAGCATCACGCTGAGTTGTGATCATTTCGTGACAAATTACGTTTAAATAACCATTAAAGTTTTCATTTTTGTACTTGTCATTTGTCACAAATAAACTATTTCATTCTTTTTTTCTTCCTTCAAAATAAAAGTTTGCTTTGTGTGACTTGAGTCCTTTTATTACTAAGCAACTTAAACCCCGGGTGGCTGTCATCTTAATAATTTCATTATAATATTTGACACTAGTTGCCGTTTAACGTATTTGACACTAGTTTCCGTGGCCCACTGGTGAGCATAACACAACCGGTGAAATGACTAAAATTCAAATTTTAGTCCTCAGGGTTGGCAACGCATTTGCATTGAATTCTTAAGATCGTAGTCTAGACTTGAGAAATTAAGTGCACAATTTATGGATCTCAGTTCCCATTTACCATCAGGTGTCTGCAATGCAAGACCTTTTAATGTATTATTATAGTTATGTATGTATGTAAAATATTTTACTGTACGAATAGGAAAATAATAAACAAACAAATAGACGGCACAAAGGCGAACTTATCCCTTTAATGAATACTTTCAAGTTTACCTTTGAGCGATTGCGAAATGTTTACAAACATCAAATAGCCAGACGTACAACATGAAAATGGCTCGAGGGTTTAAAATTACGTTAACATTACCTTTAAAAGTGCTAAGATCCTTCTTAGTGCACTCCTAGGTTTCCCAAGGAATTCCTTCAGTCAGTCATTCCCGGGAGAGATTTTTTTGTATAAAAGATAGATGCCTTTTCGAGCCACTTTCTAGCCGACAGTGCGTCAGAGCATAATTTATTCGCAGGTTTCATCGAAGAATATCGGCCGAAGTCGTTGGTTTTAATCGCCTTAGGCGCCTACGAGCGCGCGTGGCTACTTTAATTAGTCGGTAATTACCAAACTTTAAAAAAAACCAAAAGTGGTTTATGAATTTATGAATCATCTAACAGGGCCTCTATTCTACTGCAAATAATATTTTTACTAAATCGGCCGCCATTACTGACAAGAAAATAAGAACTATCGTAACGTTGACAATATTTTGACACGTGAAAAGCAATATTATTTTACCCAGTGGAATAGAGGCCCAGACAAGGTTAATGTTTAGTTCTTAGAAGTAGTCATGTTATTACTGTAACAATCAGCGAGATTGGTAGATTGTAACCTAGTTGTGAATTGCGAATGCTTTTAAGTATAACTAGCTGTTAAGATTGCAGATTGATTAAAAAGGCCTTCACATCACCACGGCGCGGGGCCGTGGCGTGGTCGACGCAACACCGCAGCGTGCCTCTGTACGGAAGCGGCAACGTGGTCTTCTTGGCACCGTGCCGTGGTCGACGCAGCGCCACACCTTGTATCTGTACGCACACAGCAACGTGGTCTCCACGGCACCGTGCCGTGGTCGACGCGGTACCGCACCTTGGATCTGTACGCACACAGCAACGTGGTCTGCACGGCACCGTGCCGTGTCGACGCGGTACCGCACCTTGGATTTGTACGCACACAGCAACGTGGTCTCCATGGCGCCGTGCCGTGGTTGACGCGGCACCACACCTTGGATCTGTACGCACACAGCAACGTGGTCTTATCGGCACCGTGTCGTGGTCGACGCGGTACCGCACCTTGCCTGTGCACGGAGTCCGCAACGTGGTCTCCACGGCGCCGCGCCGTTGTGGCTCCCTGTGGACAAGCCCTTAGGCACAGCGTACTCGTACAATTCCTTTTTGGTAGCTCTAAATACCAGACCAGAACTAGTTTTAGTAGAACGTTACATAACTATTACGGACTAAATGTTTGTAAAATCATAACAGGCTTAGGTGTAGCCGTACTCAGATATATTTTAGAGATATTTAAACCGTTTCCTTTTTAAACTTGTGTGTGAATATTGTTATTCTCCCTAAGAACGACTTACAGCCCGTTCCTATATGCAAACCACGTATAGGCTAAGCTTACGAGTACCTCGGGGGTCAAAATTTGACACATTTTATACGTGGCAACTGTAAAATTTTGACTCGAAGTAACCTTATCTATCCGGGTTTGAATATAGGAACCGGACATTAATCGTCATTAACTGACTCTGAGTGCGGCCGTTAAGGGTTTTGAACTGTACAGTAGACATCAAATATATCGGAACAAGTTAGGTGTTCAAAATTATCTGCACTAGAGTCTATTGTTAGGTACACGCATAAGAGCGTGTGTAGATATTTTTCAGCATTTTGTATGCTCTGATATTTTTGATAGCGACGTGCGCACAAAAATAAATTAAGTTCTGTTATTTTTAGGTAAGGAGATTCTTAAACATTTTTAATTTGTGGTACAGTCAAAACCATAAGTTCACAAGGTGTCGAAAATATCTGTACGTATCAGTGATAACAATACGTAGTTACCTATATATTAGTGCCTTTGACTGTACAACAGATTTTTTTTCTTTTTTTTTTTTTTATGTTAAGGAGAAGGCACACGAGTACTCAAGCCACCTGATGGTAAGTAAAATCTGAGACCCATAGACATTTGAATTCTCAAGATTATAATCCTAAGACCTCAAATGCGCTGCCAACCCTGAGGACTAAGATGGAATGCCTCTATGCTAGTAATTTCACCGGTTGTCTTATCCCCACGCCGGAACACAACAATGCGAACACTGTTGCTTGGCGGATGGTTAATGGATAAGATGGTGGTAGCGATCCGGACGGACCCTGCACAGGGTCCTACCACCACTAAACACCACCACACCACACCACCACTATTGAGTACTATTACTGAAAAACACTGACATATTTTGCCATGTCATATGTCATGTTTTAGACACTTTAACAAATATACCTTTTGCTTTTATTTTGTTTTCTATTTAAGGTACGCACCTTTTTTAGGGTACGTCCGAATCGCTACCATCTTACCCGCTAATCTGCCGCCAAGTAGCACTATTCGCATTGTTGTGTTCAGGTGTAAAGGTACAACCACTGGTAAAATTACAAGCATAGAAATTCCATCTTAGTCTGCAGGGTGGACTGACGTAAGCTGATGACAGCAGAGGCCCTAGCCAAGATGCGTTCGCCAACTGGCGTTTCTATTCGTTTGGTTTTTGAACCAATCGTGTCACGTGACTTTTCGTATGACGCGATCTACCAGTGACGCGATTGGTTTAAAAACAAAACGAATAGAAAGGCTAGTTAGCGAACGCATCTTGGCTAGGACCTGATCGCGTCAAAAGCTTATGTCAATTTCGAGTCGATAGAAAACAGTAACGTTAGCCGTTTATGCACCTTGGCTACGGAAAATAGAGAAGTATGAAAGCCATTGACAACTAAAATCGTTTTCGGGTACAGTTTCAAGCTGCAGTTATATTAAATAAACTTTTAAGATCCTTATAGGGTGATCGAACTTGTAATGAACAAGGTCCAATGACGGACACTTGACTCTTATTTTACAGAAGATAAAGGTTATTCATTTGTTTAGCAACAATCAATTTATAACCTTAGATCTTTGAATTAAGAGTAAAGTGTCCATAATTGGTGCCTGTCAGCTTAAAGTGTCCAAAACTGGTGCCATCATCCTAAATCTTTCAAATTCCGAACTCACTCATTTGGTTTCTTCATGATGTTGATACTTATGGGTTTCGTAAACTGTACACAACACGCCACGCCATTCGAAGTGAATGACCCCCTAAATGTGATTGTACACAACACCAACCTATGTGATGGCCGGTATGTACACAACACAACGGTGCGCGATGGTCAGGTCACGTTACGACAACTTCATGTCACGACATTACTTACTTAAGTTAGAAGTGCACTCCAAAATTAGCGTGCGTGGGTCATACACACTCTTAAAAACAAAAGTTGCCTCTCCTGTGGTCAATAGTTAAGAGCTTGTGTGCATATAAGTTATGTTTTTATATGATAGGTCTAAAGCAGTCCTGACGGCGTTTTTGCGGGTATGGGCTTAGTCAGAAAATTAGGCCTTAAAAACGTTAACTTTCGTTGTGTCCACAGGAAAGACGGTAACCTAAATCTGTGTATGACCCGCGCACGCGTTGCCCTGTTGGGCGGTGTAAATAATCAAAAGCCAAATACTACAATCCGACTAGCAACAAATATGTTGCACTCTATGAATGTATTTCTTACCCTATTAATTAATAAAATCGATCTAATTCCTCAGGAGATAAAGAAGCAGGAGCATCTGAAAATCGTGCACTGTTTCTTCGATATTCGATGCAGGGAAACGCACTCTGGATCAAAGCTTTCTTCTCGTGTCATTATGTCATGCCATAACTCTTAGGGCGCGTATACATAGCCATCTGTTTTACAGGTCCGTTATTTGATGGCGTATATAGCTGTATGGGTTCTCTGCCTTTTCATCGACAAATCTTTGACAAATGCATCGTTTCGCAACCTATTTTATTTGCCAACCCGCTTTTTATTCTTTACTTAACTACAAATATTTTAAAACTATATAATATATTAATATTTTTATAAAATTAACGTAACCTAACCTACAGGGTTCTAAACAATGGTCCTGAAATAAATCCAGAATTATTTACAGTTTCGGAAAAAAACGCGGGTTTTCAAATGATATGTTTGTGAAATGAATCATTTGTGAAACGTTAGGTATGAAATGATAGGATCCCAGTTGTATGAGCGAGTTCACACACAACTGTAGTACGAGTACACCGGATCCAGTAAAAGTGTTTAAACGTAAACGTTATTGGCGTAATGTAGTTGTATGAACTAGTTCACACACAAGACAATATTCCGGATTACCTCCAGTAGCGACACTAGCGACAGATCCGTTAAAATCGGTCCTGTCCTGTAACTGCTATAAAAAGCTTTCTGTGAAAACGGACGTTCTGTGTACGCGCCCTTATTGACAGTAATGGTGGCCAAGTTTAAACAATACTCGCTTGCGTTAGTCAGTACTCCATATAAATGCATAAAAGACATGTTACTTACTTAAGTCAGGGGTCAGAGTTACAGTAGCAGCATCTGAACATCTAAATAGCCTCCTCACCGCTTGCACTATTAATATGCTCGATGCTGGGCCTCTATTCTATACTACGTTAAAACGATGTTGTGTTTGACGTGTTTAGTATCGTTTGTATTGTAACTCGGCCACCGTTATTGTCAAGTACATAAGAGTTACCAAAGACAATACACGTCAAATACAAGATCGTTATTATATATATTATATATTATACCAAGTAGAATCTCAGCCTGGAAAGTATATTCTCGTGTCATTGTTCTATGCTTACTGGTGCTCTGGGTATGGAGTTGAAATAAGCGCTCGACGCGACGATCTGGCATATTTTGTCTATCCTAGAGCTCTATTCTACTTTCTAAAACGTAATTGCTTTTGACATGACAACTTGGCTATGTCTCTGCCGTTAATCGCGCGAACTGTCGCCGGTCGCAGTCGCCAACATCGGAAATTCGGAATCATACCTTAACTGGATAACCAAATTAGTGGTCGCAACTTATTTCTACGATCATTGCCAGCAAAACTGCTTTGTTCAGAAACAAAATGATGATAACACATTTGTAATGGAGTGATTAACGCGTTGAATAGCGTGTTTCTATTACTCAAGCAACGAGCGCCATTAAATAAAGGTTGTGGTGTGGTAATGCTAAAAAAATGTGGCCCTTTTTGTAAGCAATAAATTTCGTAACGATTAAGTACTTCTCGTTTGTTTACTTACTTGTTTCTTATGCTTGAAGAAAAATGCAAGCGAACTGCAGGCCAGTATGTGTATTTACTTATTAGTTCTCATATTAATACAGGGTGCGGAAAATATACATTAATTCAAAAGACGGTTATATAATATTTTTCTGATTCAAAAACGAACGATAGTACCAAGTATTCGATACAGCTAATTCGATGGTCGATTCAAATAATCAAATACAAAACTTGCTTCCTAAACACAGAGAACTAACGAAAATACAAAACTCTAGAACCTACACAGAGGTCCAATGGTTCCCTATGGAATCATAATTTGTCCTTATGCATCGTTTGTGCGCATTTTCGTTTATACTAAAGCCATTTTAACCTGCTTGTTTTAGTTACTACATAGACAACCCTAACTTAACCTAACCACAGGTATTTTAAGATACTTGAAAGTTTGTATGTATGAATGTATACCTCTGTATTGTAGTAAAAAATAGAAAACACAAGCAATATAACAAAAAACAAGTACAAAAGCGAACTCCTTTAAGGGATTTCTTCCAGCTAACCCATAAAGTTGTCTGACTCAGCTGAAAAGCAGTTTAGGACAAATGATAATTCCGACAAACGATCTGTTAGGACACACGTTATTAGGGATTTCGAGATGCTACCAGGCCCAGTGTGTACACACTATCCATATCGCTAATGCGTCGGTTGGTACAGTAAGCAATAAAACGCCTTTCCTGTCCCTTGCGCACGCGCGTCCTCGCTTAAATATCTTCTGCACCACAGCCGCATACTAATGGGTCATCTAGCTGACATGTGCGATAGTTTCGGTAATCGTTATGAATGTGCATACCGAATCAGCTTCTGAAGGATTGTTACGAGTCGCCCAACTGGTTGGAATATATAATTAAAATCAAAACCCATCTCCATACCACACGTCGTCAACTAAAGAGGTCCACGTTAGCGATTTCCGAAAAGTGACATTATGTTTAGGATTGCCATAAACTAACGATGTTGTCAAGGCCCACTAGGGCCCTAGACAAGATGCTTAGGGCCTGTTGTTTGATCAGTAGTTAACTCAACTAATTGTTAAAAATCGAAAAAATAATCGAAAATTTTACACATCTCCTTGAGATTTAACCATTAGTTACGATTTTTAACACTAAGGGCCGTGTTCACCAACAATTAATCGGACGGTTAAGTCTTAATCAGCTGTTAATCAATACATCTGACACCCGTTAAACTGCTAATCGTCCGTTTAAGTGTTGGTGAACACGGCACTAATTGGTTTAACTATTGATCAAACAACAGGCCCTTAATACTACTCGTAGCTAACGTAGGTAAATGATTTTCTAAAACTGACAAAATGTTTTGCATTGATACCTATAGCCAAGATGCGTTCGTTAACTAGCTTTTCGATTCGTTTTGTTTTTAAACAAATAGCGTCGCTGGTAGATCACGTCATACGAAAAGTCACGTGATCCACGCTAGTTAGCGAACGCATCTTGGCTTATAGGCTATGAGCGTTCGACGCCACCGTCCGGCTGCTTACGTCAATCGAATATATTTTCGATAACGATATAACGTTCGCGTGCATCTTGGCTAGGGCCACTGGACGACTAGGACATGCTGTCGGCAATCAGTTCTTTGCTCGGATCACCCTTACTAACTAGCATTTAACGATAGCTACGCACTGTGCGACAAACGAGAACATTCAAGATGTGCTGCTAGGAGACATTTCAAGCTCGCTGCAAGCAACGCCGCGGGAAAGTCATAGTGAATATAATTAGACCATTTAAATGAGCTTCGTCACACTCGTTTAATTATCTTATCGCCACCCTTGAAAATGGTACCATTTTAGAGTTCTGGTGGCCATCTATGGTCTTCATCATCAGTTCCTCTTCACCAAATGATACTTACTCAATGCAAATGCTGGACTTGCTACTGAAAATACTAAAATCGCTGTGTACTTATGCCTATAATATTGAGGAGTTCCCTCAACGCCTCACGGAACCCCTCATCAGATACCGCCATGGTGATAATGGGACTACCTCAGCAGTATACACTCATGAGGAAAATATATTTAAAAAAAAATACAAAAATACACACAGCCGAACATAGAACCTCCTGCTTTTTAAAATCCGTTAAAATTACGAAGTCGTTTTTATGCACAACGTAAGTATCCAATTTACGTCGCAAGACGTGCAATGTCAGAGCTCAATTTTACGAGTCTTACTTGATACGTCGTCAGCTTAGCTCGATGCTGTTGCGATACATAGTAACATAAGCTATTGTGAAAATCTCGTACTCGCGTACTTAACTGAGCGTGTTATTTATTGCGCGTATCGTCACATCCCGTAATTCCGTCATCATCGAAACTTGGCTTCCTCCTCGATTTCTTCTACGAAGGTTTCGTTGTGGCTTTATGCTAACATTTAACTGTTATTTGTGAAATTTTCTCGATGCATTCGGTATGTGAAATGCCACCAATAATTTACAACCACGCAAATTCTGGTATAGATATCAAATTTTCCCATTGATTTCTGTGGTTTTGTTTGGTTATAGGTAATATATAAAATTTATACAATACTAACTAAATAACTGAACAGTTTTCTTTTAAATTTTGCCTTAATGGCCTCTAACCTAATATCCGTGAGCTTGCCCAAGCATCAAGAATATAGAGTAGACGCTTCTGCAGGCATCTATCACCGTAGTAGTTAGCGACCCTCGGCACAGCGTACTTCCCCGCAGCCACCGACCTAATGCCACACGCCACTCTTAGGCCAAATCTTTAAGGGGCAAGGTGGCTACTGAGTCTCACCTTAAGCTCAATCCTGGGTATGCTGAGCCCGGACTACTATTTCTAAATGTACTGTAAACGTAATAATTAAATGTAATTTAATTTAATACTACATGAAAGATAGTGTTTTTCTCTAAATTTTAAATACTTTTAAACATGGACGATTGATGATGAATGTATAAATGCTTAAAAAACGTCTGATGTTGTATGTAAACAAACTCTTTAGTAGGTACACAAAAAAACCAATTACAAGGAAGTTCGCAAGTACATAAACTTAAGATTAACATGTGCAATGGCGAAATTATCCCTTTAAGGGATCTCTTTCACTTAACCTGACCATATTTTTTATATATGAAAGGGTTTCTAGTATTTTGGTATCTGTATTCTATATTCATGTAACTGTCCCTTTTTTCACCATTATATTTTCGTTTTTGTTTGTTCAAATCCCGGTAAGGGCAGATATTTGTGTGATGAGCACGTGTATTTGTTCCCGAGTCTTGGATGTTTTCTATGTATTTAAGTATATATTTCTGTATATAAATAAGTTTATCGTTGTCTAATACCCATAGTACAAGCCTAGAGCTTAGTTTGGGACTAGGTCAATTTGTGTGATATTGTCCTGTGATTTACTATTACTATTATTATTATTTGTGTAAAAGACTTTTTTTTTAAACGCAGTGAATACTTCATTGTATTGTGTCAAGGTTCCAATTCAGCGAAATACGGTTGTACGTTATTTTACAGACAGAAGTTGTTTAGAATTTCATTTCTTGTACATTTTTTCTCGTATTATCATTTCATAGAATAGTCAATTTATAGAATAATTACTTTGAAGACATTTAAATCATCAATTTTTATTTCAAATAAATTTCAATGTTTCTTTTTTCATATCATATAATAGCAAATTACATATTCTTTGTTCTCATGTTATTTAGTTAATATATAACTTAAGAACTATAAAATCATTTTACAGTGTACGTTATTTTACAGACAGAAGTTGTTTAGAATTTCATGTCATGTAATTTTTTTCTCGTATTTTCATTGCAATTTTTTTCGCATAGTTTATTCAAGAGATGTAAAAAAAAATAACCTCGAAGGCAAGGCGGGAGCTTGCTTCGCTTCGCTCCCGCCTTAGCCTTCTAACCTAACCTATTCAAGTCGGTTCTGCCCAGAGAGGTCATGGTCGCTCACTCATATTTATATCATACTGTAGTATTTAGCTTATAACCCTTATACTTAAAGATAATTTGTATTATGTTGTAATTGATTTTGTTATTATTGGTGTACCCTTACTCTCCAAATAGTAATTTCGTAGAATAGTGTTTCACAAAAATTATTCACAGAATATTGAGTTTCCCACGACTTTGTATACTGTTGTCGTTAGTGTCCTCTTCTTTTACAGAACATTATTTCATAGAACGTATTACTTCGCAGAATTTTCATTACTTAGAAATCTAATTTCTAAACAAAAATGAAAATTCTACGAATCGAGGTATCGTTAAAAAATAATTATATTGTTTGATAGGTTTGTTTAATGAAAAAATTAAATTATAAAATTCATTGAATTGATTTTCTGTGGAATTTGTTTCTTTCAAATAAATAGTTTTAAAAAAAATATATTCGAAACAAAAATACTAGAACCGAATAGTATATGAAACATTTTCTGTGAAACAAAATTCTGTAAATTTTCTGTCTGTAAAACAAGGGGACACCGCGAAATACTGTGGTCAAGAGACCGCAGCGGTAAGCACCGGCAATCAGTTCACTAACTTAGCACGGCTAGTACATGACGGCGCGCGAGTTAAGTCGTACGCGTGATAGACTACCCGTCATTGTCTAATCAGAACGGTCAGAAAAAGACAGGTAGTCTATCTCGCGGGCGACATAACTCGCGCGCCGTCATGTGCTAGTCGTGCTGTATGAGGAACTTTACGTGATAGATATTACAAGGTGTATATAAGCTGTTCATTGTTAAAAATTTACCCACTTACTAATACAAGTAAACATTGAATAAGCTTGGAATAGTTATACTATGCTTTGTCATTATCTGTCGAATTCAAATGTCGCAATGACAGATAAGGACAAAGCATTGCATAACTATTCCAAACGTATTCATCGTTTTAAGGGGGTAAAAGTATGGTTTAGTTCCAATGTTCGACACTTATTATTATTCAAAGAAGATAAGAGATATTCATTTGTTTTGCAACAATGAATTTATAACCTTACGATCCTTGAATTAAAAGCTTTTGTCGATCATCGGTGACTGTCAGCTAAAAGTGTCGAACACTCGTGCCGTTATGTGCTTCTTGTTAGGGTTCCGTACCCTATTACTAACCTACGATGTTCGTTTGTCCGCCTGTCTTAACGTTAAAGAACTGTTTTATTTTAACCGCAAGAGATAGCGGATTGTTTTTTTTTTTCAGAAAGTGTTATTACGGCGGATTTCCTAACAATAATTTGTAAATAATTAAAATAATAATAATTGTGCATCAAGGAACGTAAGAAGTGGATTACTAACCCCCTTACTTATGAACGTGGAATAAGCTTGGAATAGTTTATGCCATGCTTTGTCCTTATCTGTAATTGTGACATTTGCATCTGACAGAAAGTGACAAAGCATGGCATAAACTATTCCAAGCTTATTTCACGTTCATAAGTAAGGGGGTAAGAGTATTAGAAGCCCGACGCCGAAGGTGGAGGGCTTTTAATGACCCGAGTTTATAATCCCCTTACTGCCCGTGATACACACAACGTTTTTCATCACATTTGAGAGTAAATAAAATAAAATTAGACTATTTTAGGTCTGAGCCTGCGGCTTGACCCTCCGAGATTACACTTGTATATTTCTACGGGTAAAAACGCGCAAAGCAGTCCATTGACAGGTCCGAACCGCCTCGCGAGTAGCCCGCGCCTGTGTAAGAGTGCGCGGGGGAGCGGGGAGGCATGCCGGCAAGCGCGCGCGAGCGCGGTCCTCAGTACGCTGTATATTTTCCGTGAGTAATTACGTGCGAGTGCGAGCGCTACGCTAACAGTGTGCACTGTTCGGGAGTTCAAAGTTTGCTCAAAGCTTTATGGACTCGACTCTATTAAGGTATGTTGTCTTAAGCTCTTATTTATGATGGTTCTTGTGTATTATTGTTCTTTTGTCTTATAATTTTTCTTAGGTTTTTAGTTTTGTTACTATGTTGACACGCAATGTTGCTGTCGCAATCGAATGTATTTTGGGTGTTTTACCTACCCTGTTTGTTTAATTTTCGTACATGTTTGTGTGTTAATCACATAGGGTACGAATTTAGGATCCACGCTACTGTGATCCGATTGTTCTTTGAACAAATATTTTTGTATGCTGTTGCATTACAAACAGTATGGTCTCGTGGCCCATCGGCCCAGACCTGATGGCCAGTTGGCCCAGACTTGATCGCCCGTCGTCCGGACTTCCCAATCCGACGGCTCGGCCTCACGGCCGGTCGGCCCGTTCCCGCCGCCCGTCGGCACGGAGTGCACAAGCCGTCGACCCATTTTATTGGCCCACCGGCTTAGTTGAGCGGGCCCGTCTGCTCAATCTAGCTGACCCGGCTAACTTATAAGTGTCATAAATTTTGACCTAGCGCTATCTTTCAGGGTTCGAGATGGCATTAACAAGAAATTTTACAACATTGGGAGAGTTGGCGTTATTACCTGCCAACAACGAAGAGGATCAGCTCGTCTTGAACCGTCTGATAGAGGCCGTGAACGAGCTGTTCCCAGTCAACTGGCGAGAATGGCGGGTGCGAAACTGTAGCAAGGAGGACTTAGTAGGAAGGAAAGTGGACAGTCAGCAGTTAAACAAACTACGCTTTGCTCTACCTACGATCTCAATCGTGAAGGCGCATGATCCTACCTCTGTGCATCTGTCGGAAAAAGCGTACAAACAGCTCAAGCTTAACCTATTACAATGGCCATTTTGCCGGGCTCTTGTGGTTCGTCCTAAAGCAGTCGCGGCCAAGATACACGGATCCATGGCCCAGTTAGAAATGGTTTGGGCATCCTTGGATGACTCCTTGAAAGAATCTTTGCTGTCCAGAGAAGATACGGTTCAACTACTTGTGGGCGAAGCTCCAACTTCAAAAAAAAGAAAGCTGTCTCAGGAGAACACCAAACCGAAGCAATCTAAAACTGAAGAAGATGTTAAACTTCTTAAGGAGCAAACCGCTTCCCTACAAGCCATGCTAGAACAACTATTATGTCAACAAAGACAGTTCATGTCGGCTGCCGCGGGATCATCTCATTTTGAGGAGAGTGATAACGAGGCACCATCATACGACTCGGAAGATGAGCTTGAAGATGGTGGTTTTTCAGATCATTCGGTAACTGACTGGAATCAATCATGTGAAAAGGAGAATATCAAGCCTTCTGAAAAGAATGATAGTTCTTCTGAATTTGACTTTACTCCGTGTGTCAAGGAAGCAGAACCAAAAATACCAGCGGCCCAGGTTGATTATGTCAATACGGCTATATCCTGTCAACGATTTGGTAAACAAAGCTGGAACAATATTAAATATGCAGAGGCTCAAAAGAAGTTTCAAGCGACACCGGCATTCACGTCTTTATCCGTGAACACACAGCTTTCTTTGAAGACACCGAAATGGATCTCTTATGACGTAGCGGTCAAATTTGACCAGACCCTGGGCGCCTTAACTCATGCTATTCTGAAGGAACGCTCAATTATGGAAGACGCGCTCAAGGCTATTGTTAATGAGACAAAATCAATAGACGATCTAAAAATGTCATTAAAAAAACATCTGTCCGGTCCAGATACTACTTTTCGAGCTAATAACGATGACATGTTACAGTATGCTTGTGGACGTAGAGCGGAGGTTATAGAGCTTCGTCGAGCATGTTATAAACCTCCTTCCCCATATATGCGCAAAACTCTGCATCAGGTTCCTCCATCTACCACACATCTCTTTGATGAAACTGTTTTATTGGAAGCATTTAAACAAAATGGTGGGTATTTCAAATTTTTTCCCTCGTCTAAAGGGGCCACAGAACAATTCAACAAGCCCATTCGTTCCGGAACTGGTAAAGCGTTTCAAAACTTCAACCGAATCAATGGTAATAAGCCTGCTACCAGAGCTGCATCCCCAAAACAATATAGGAGACCACCACATAAGAAAACCGAAAATAGTAAGCGCAGGCCGACTTACCACAATACCCCCAGGCCATCGACCTCCTCAGGCAAGCATTTTCGTAAGCAGTTTTGACAATCAAAATACGCTACTAGCTGGACGTCTGGGGCAATTTGTAAACGTTTGGGAGGATTACTTAGCCCCACCTTACATCTTAAAACTCCTAAACGGAATATCAATACCCTTTGTCAAAACACCACGCCTAATTGCAAATTCCCCCTTAAACTTAACTCGATTAAAGACGGCAGAATCACCCGATATGCAAACAGAAATAGACAAATTGCTTCGAATGGGAGCCTTAGAGATCTGCAGGAGCAATACAGTCTTTCTATCTCGTATGTTTCTAGTCCCAAAGTCAGACGGGGGGTCAAGACCAGTTCTAAACCTGAAGCCTTTAAACAAATTTTTAACCCCCAAAAAATTCAGGCTAATAAACCATCACAAGGTTCCAGGATTCTTACAAAAAAACGATTACATGGTCAAACTAGATCTATCCAGTGCTTACCTGCACCTTCCAATAAAACAACCTCATCGAAGGTTTCTTGCAATTTCCTTCAAAAATCGATGCTATCAAATGACCGCCTTGCCATTCGGACTATCTGTAGCTCCGCTGATGTTTGCCCGGGTGACCAACTGGATTGCAGCAACTTTAAGATCCCGAGGAGTTCGTATAATTGCCTACCTGGACGATTTCCTAATGGCCAATCAAGATTACGCAACACTGTTGCAACATACAAAGTTGTTAGTGGAGTTTCTGACAGAGTTGGGTTGGATAATAAATGTGGAAAAATCGAAAACAATCCCTTCACAAGTGCAAGAATATCTGGGAATAAGTTGGGATACAAAGGAGGACGTAAAGTTTCTGAGTTGCATCAAAACGAGGAAGATAAAGAAATCCTTAAAAATCACTATCAGGAAAGGGAGCTGGTCATGGATAGAAGCAAAGTCCTTATTGGGGATTTTGGGATTCGCAAACTTCGTAATTCCAATGGGCCTACTTCACTGTCGCCCTATTCAAGTAGCGGCGAACAAACTGAGCATGTGGCTCCCGGAACAAAGGAAACCTATTCCGAATGCTGTGATGAACGAGTTAGTTTGGTGGGAGATGCACATAGAAAGTCACTCCAAGATCTTTCCTGTGAACCCATCAGCTTTTATCTCAACAGACGCGTCCGAGTGGGGTTGGGGAGCGAATATGAACGAGATTACAATATCGAAGCCATGGACTCCGGAACAGATGTCATGGCACATCAACCTGAAAGAGTTATTTGCAGTCAAAGCCATGATAAACCTCAACCTCGAAACTCTCAGGGAACGAGCGGTAGTGATTCAATCGGACAACAGGACCATCCTCGCTTACTTGAGAAGACAAGGAGGCACAAAATCAAAAGCTCTATTGAAAATGACTTGGGATGTTTTGAGCACGTGCCATCAGAACGACATAACGCTTCTTCCGCATTATGTACCAGGCAAATACAACTTGATAGCGGACAGCCTGTCAAGAAACCGACCTGTCCCAGAATGGAGTTTGTCAGAGACGGCCACTCAAAAGATATTTGCAAGGTGGGGTATACCTCAAATAGACCTGTTTGCCACACAAGCTTCAGCAGTAGTGAGAAATTATGTCAGTCTCGACTGCAGAGACAAGACCGCACTTTACATAAACGCTTTCAGCCAAGAGTGGGATTACGAGTTGGCATGGATATTCCCTCCCCCAACTTTGATTCCTCGGATACTACAACATTTGAACAACGCGAAAGGCCTTTTTATCTTAATAGTTCCCAGGTGGGACAAGACTTTTTGGCGAGCGGACTTACGAAGGAGAGCGGTAGAACCTCCTTTTCAGATACGGAACCTCATTCACCACCTTCACGATCTAGAAACACAAGCTCCACCACCGAATGTGAAGCTATTGAAATTGGAGGCTTGGAAGGTTCGGGGTGGAGTAATCTTGTAAAGGGCTGGTCAGCAGATGAGATCGCTCTTGTGGAAAGTTCATGGAGAAGATCCACCCTTAACACCTATAAAGCAGCTTGGAGTAGATGGCGGCAATGGTGCGATGCGAAGGGAGTACTAAGTTCTCGTGCTACACCTCAAACCCTAGCGCTTTTCTTAAGCTATCTTCACAAAAGAGTTGGGTTATCTACCAGAACCATTCGTTTGCACAAATCAGTAGTTTGCACTTTTTCAAATCCTACCATGACTCACAAACTAAGCTCTGATCCGCTAGTAAGCAGAATTTTGAAAGGCATAGAGTCACAGAAACCGCCTCCCGTATCAAAATCGATTTGGGACGTTTCTAAGCTTATTAACTGGCTCTCCATAAACCCCCCGGAAGCCAGTATCTACCAACTATCAAGACATGTAGCTCTCTTATTGTTATTGAGCACGGGCCGTCGTGTTCATGATTTGACACTTCTACATATATCCCACAACGACATGCATACTACTGAGAACTCGTTAATATTTTGGCCTAGATTTGGTTCTAAAACTGATTCTTCTTCGTACCGCCAATCGGGCTGGGAATTCAAACATAATGACCTTATAAACCTGAATATTCCTTTTTGGGTTGATAGGTTGATCGATATTTCAAGAGAACGTCGCCAGTGTGGGCCAGATCTATCGAGTTTGTTCATTACAACTCGCGGCGTTGTCAAGGCAGCTTCGCGATGCGTAATTGCAGGATGGCTGCGGTCCGTACTAGAACAGCTAGGTATCACCGCTGCTGCGGGAAGTATTCGTTCGGCTGTAGCTTCAAGGAATTACGAACTGTTACCGTTGGATGAGGTCCTTAGTAAGGGGAATTGGCGAAGTGAATCTACCTTTTTCAGACACTATTTTAAAACTATCGAATCAACTAATGTTGGCGAAGTGCGAAACAGTATAAGTTCTTTATTTACTGCTATATAAAAACTTTTTATTAGGTGTATTGTATGACGGTGTTTTTTTAAAAAAACAAATTTGTTATTAATCAGGTTAAGCTAACTTGGTTTGAAAATCTTTTTATTTAGAAGCTAATTATTAGTAACAGTATGTTATTTAATGCGATCTCAAGTAGTACAAAGAATTTTAGTTGGGCTTAATGCCGTTATTGTTTTTAATTTGATTATTATATTTTGTTGCAAAATAAACCCATTTCATTATTAAGTAGACTTTTTATTTACATGAACCATCTAAGAGCTTTTAACAAAGATAACATAGCACTTATTTAAGTCCATTTTCAGGTCACAGTACGCTGTTGCTTGTAGGCCGGCAGAAACCAAACATGTCTCGGAGGGTCAAGCCGCAGGCTCAGACCTAAAATAGAACCGTTTTTCCCCCAAAGGGAACAAAAACGGATATTTTGGGTCTAGCCAAGGCTTGACCCAAGTTTTATGATCTTGCCGTCCACTTTTCTTCTCGGCTCCGAGACGTACTGAGGACCGCGCTCGCGCGCGCTTGCCGGCATGCCTCCCCGCTCCCCCGCGCACTCTTACACAGGCGCGGGCTACTCGCGAGGCGGTTCGGACCTGTCAATGGACTGCTTTGCGCGTTTTTACCCGTAGAAATATACAAGTGTAATCTCGGAGGGTCAAGCCTTGGCTAGACCCAAAATATCCGTTTTTGTTCCCTTTGGGGGAAAAACGGTTCTATTAAAGAAAACAACAATCTAACAAATGTGCGGCATTCAACTCGCTATATATTGTTCCACAGGTAATGCTTAATTTAGTCTTCCACAGGTTGCTTAGATAATAAATACATTTAGTTTTCAAACTTGACAGGACATGCTGCCAGATCACCGAATTTCCAAATGAAATTTAGTAAAATAATTGCAAATGTCTCTGAAATAATAGTACCTAAAAGATAAAAATAATGCAGTAAAATGTACCATATCAGTTTTATATGCCGTAAAATTGATTTTTACCCAAGTTTTGAATACAGGAAATAAACCTTAGCTGCTTTTAAACCTCCTCAGTCTGAAATGATGTAGGTACAAGTAGGGTCTATATTTTAAAACTAAACTCATTACTCGAGGAGGTAAATCGGCTGTAACTTCTCTTACGCTTGCGTGAAATAAGTGCAATAACACCCTCTAAAATTAAACAGTTTTTATAAGTATTTTAATTTTGGTTCTATGGTTTAACATACAAGCGTCAAAGCGTTAAGCATACCTATTTGATATTACCCAATAAATTTTTTATCCAATTCAATAAACACTAGAAAATACATCCCAGCGGCTCCACCATCTACTAAAAAAAAATTAAAGTACAACGAGATAGAAAAAATTGTGTTAATTAGAATTATTGAGACAATAATGCAAGATCAACGCCCTCTGTTGACCTTGCATCGTTTCCTCACGCGAGCGGTAGATGTAGGTACCGTTGCGGAGAAAGTTCCGAGAGTGGAGCAAATGCGCACGCGCCGGTCGCCCCTACACGCATAGCCAATGAATGAGATTTAACTCTACAAATATAGGTCAACATTGTGTCCCATAAACAAACAAACATTTCGAAGTAGCTTTCTATAGAAAACACGTGATACGTATAAATATATATTTCGTGAGTAGTACCGTTTTAGAGGTAGATAACTCGACAGGTCGCACTTTTAGAATTAAAGTGACCTAATTCAAACATTTTCAGCTTTCGATTTAGAGTCATAAATTTAGTACTATAGAGACCTAAGTCGAAATTCAAAATATTTGGATTAGGTCACTATAATTCTAAAGATGCGAGGTATCTGTCAGGAATTCGAAAATAAAAAACTATAATAACGTATTTAAGTACTTTTTCACTTAAGTACGGTGCTTTGATCGGATTGACTCTTGACCTGGCTTTGGTTTAAATAAGGTTACTGCTTAATTTGTTACTCGTACTAAGATCAAATAAAATAAATAATCTTTTCTGCGCCAAATTATGCAGTTTTTTGGCCAAAATCCGAAAAGACGAAGACCCAGTACGAGTATACGTAAGTAACAAAAAACATCTATGGTTATGGCTTAAATGTGGTTTTATAAATTAAATTTATGCACTTATTGGTAATTTCGGACTCATACCATCGAAAAATACAGCCCCAAAAAAGTTGAAGTCGAGTCGGAATGAAGTGTGAATAGTGTGATCGATCTCGTAAGTCGTCGCGGGCGCCGAGTCAGCCTGAGCGCGCCGGGACCGACGCACGCGCAGCTAAGTGCTGGTGAAAGAAAACGGAGTGACCCTGTTGTTTTATTATTTGGTTGGAATATATTGGATTTTTACTCGCGATTTTTAAGGTAAGATTACTTAATATTCTGTGTCAATTTTAATACTAAAATAATAATATTGTCTTATTATTAAAAGTTCACGTCGAACACTCAAGTCCAGGGCCAATATATTATTTTTATAAAATCTAAATATATTTTAAATTAAACTAAACCGTTAGTACCACTTTTCTGTGCGACCAAGTATTTTTATGTGAAGATGATTATGTCAAAAGTTTCTAGATTTAAATGGATAGCGCTAAGTTCTATAAAAATTAGGGGATACTATTTAAAATTGGATAGTAGTTAGTAGTACAATATAAAATTAGATACCTAAATGTGGCACACGACAAGTTTTATTTACTCTATTGTTGTAAAAGAATAAAAGAGATCGCATGATAACTATTTGGTATCAAAAAGTAGAAATTTAAATTTAAAAATTGCATAATGCCTGCACGAAGCAAAAAAAATTATTGACCAATTGCGTTATTTTTCCAATCATTGCAAATGTACCCAGCATTGCGTCAAGATTCAGACACAGGGAGTTAATTATAGTCAATTCCAACCATTTTTATGATTGTATTTCGTCTATTGAGAGGAAATCTCACGAAATACATAACTTTTTTATGGCATGGACTCGGCAAACTAGCCCACAGTGGGATCTGTGACCTATAGACATTGGCATTCTCAAGACTACAATCATAAGACCGCAATCCTAAGACCGTGATTGCGTTAGTAACCGAGGACTAAAAGGAATGCCTCTCTGGTAATTTCACTGGTTGACTTAATAACTTTATGAGTTTTGCCTGACAATAAACTAAATTTTGTACATAATACAACATAACATTTCTTCAAAACAAGGTCGTTTCTCACTGGCACCCAGTCGATGCGGAGTCTCGACTTTCTTTTCGTCTACTTTCTAAGAATAAACATTGGATTCAACTGACCTAGGAATAAAATTACTTTGATGACATCTGTCATTGTGGCTTGAAAGTGATCCTTAACTAATACGTGTTTAATTTCATTTATAAATTTGTATTAATTTCGTTACATGATATATTATTATTTTATACATACCGTATTACGAATATATTAGAATATTGGTTTTGGGATGGTGTATTTATCTATTTATTTATTGTTTAGTTTTTATTATCATAACTTCATAAGTGGTTTTCTTTTTAATCGTGTTGGTTCGTTAATCAGCCACAAGGTGGGCCAGTGATAAAATCTCTTTTCGTCTCGACGTCATTCGTGAAAAAAAAACCTAGACGAACGAGAAAGGTGTCATTACATAATGGTTTATTTTTATTTTTAATCAATATGGTGCCTTACACGGGAGAGCATCGAGCGTTTTGCAACGGAACATTTCTTGAAAAAAAAACGATCTTAGTTCTAATAATAATAATAATAATATCACGGGACAATGTCACATAAATTGACCTAGTCCCAAACTAAGCTCTAGGCTTGTACTATGGGTACTAGACAACGATAAACATACTTATGTAGAGAAATATATTATTAAATACATAGAAAACATCCAAGACTCAGGAAAAATACTCGTGCTCATCACACAAATATCTGCCCTTACCGGGATTTGAACCCAGGACCCCTAGCTTCGAAGGCAGGGTCACTCCCAACTAAGCTAGCGTGTCGTCAAAGTTCTGCGAGGAATTTTTCCTCAAAAATTGATGTCGAGGCGAGGTGATAGGTATTGCACTTACTTGTTTATTTAACCTTTTTTTTTCGACTTGGGTCAACTGGAAGAAATCCCTTAATGGAATAAGTTCGACTTCGCATTTTTTTTGTTTATTGCCAGTGTTAAAGACAATACATCTTTGATTTAACAAACAAGTTTTTTACTACTGAATCCTGAATGAAGTGTTTTAAGGTTCTCCTGTTAAATTCTAATAGGTACGTTGATAAAGTAAACGGTTTATTTTTGTTTTGTCGACACCTATTTCATAGAACGTATCACTCCGCAGAATTTTCAATTCATCGACCTGCATTTCTAGCAGCAGGAGTTAACATTTTGTTATACTAACAAGCCTAACCTAACCTACATGTATCATGGTTTAGATAATCTGATATCAACACGGCTATAATAGCAGAAAATAGCTTTCGATTAAATTAAACTTTGACCGTCGGTAAAAAAAGAGGACAAAAAAAACAAGTTCAAATTGAAGTCCCCGCTTTCTGACGCTATAGCTTCGCTCTTTTTGATAATAATAATAATAATATCACAGGACAATGACACAGAAATTGATCTAGTCCCAAACTAAGCTCTAGGCTTGTACTATGGGTACTAGACAACGATAAACTTACTTAAACTTAAATACATAGAAAACATGCAAGACTCAGGAACAAATACTCGCGCTCATCACACAAATATCTGCCCTTACCGGGATTTGAACCCAGGACCTGTAGCTTCAAAGGCAGGGTCACTACCAACGATGCTAGCGTATCGTGATTCTGTTCAATATTATTTGTTATTCAAATAAATGGCTAACTTAACTTTGTTGTGTTGCTAGGTTTCATTTAAGATGACATTTACTGCTTTCAGAATTCGCGAAGTATGTGAACTATATTTATGGTTCCAAATATATATTTTTGAAAAATTTACCAAATAATAATAAGTGATCCTTGATTCTGTGGTGGTAGGACTTTGTGTAGGGTCCGTCTGGATCGCTACCGCCATTTTATTATTTAAACTACCGCCAAGCAGCAGTGTTCACACTGTTGCGTTCCAGTTTGAAGATAAGACAACCGGGGAAATTACTAGCGTTACTCGCAAAAAGACAATCTACCTTAATCCTCGGGGTTGGCAACGTTTTGTGATTGCCATCTAGAAAACTTGACTCTAATAAAAATTTGCGCTTTAAAGCTAATATTTCATAAACGGATCCCATGATCGAAAAAATTGCTCTCACAAACCCACAATATTCTTAAAAAACCTATCCAACGACACCCCATACGGGGTGAACGAGAAAAAAAATACATCCTCACGCTACGTGTAGACGTAAACTAATTTTTTTAATTTTTTACTTTTTATTGTACCACTTTTTTGGCGTTACTAATATGTATATTCATGTCAAATTACAGCTTTCTAGTACTAAGAGTCTCTGCGCTAGGCTGCGGATGGACGGACGGACATGGCAAAACTGTAAGGGTTCCTAGTTTGACTACGGATCCCTAAAAACTACAGCGTTGTTGAAATTATTGAAAACTATCTCAAGAAATCTCCAAGTTACTTTTAAAAACCTTTCGCCTATTCCATTACGGAACAAAATAAAAACATCTCTTGTGAAATATAGTTAGAACATACAAAAAAAAACGCATTAAAATCTGATCATCCGTTTGGGAGCTACGATGCCACAGACAGACACATACACATTTACACACACACAGACACGTCAAACTTATAACACCCCTCGTTTGATGCGTCGGGGGTTAATAAAATCAACATTAAAATTCCTTAGAACGTAATTTACTGATTTGCTTTATATACGGCTGCATAAACATGCAACAAGATTGCATTAAGAGGCCGTATACGAAATTTTGTCGATTTCGCTGATTTACGTGATTTTACAGACGTGATTTTACAGTTGAAATACTTTAGTTCTACAAATTTTAATGCGAATACGAATGATAATTTCAATTTTCAACGAATGTATGAGCTACTTTTTTGTTCTTATAATTTATTTTGATTAATCGGCCAGAAACTGGCAACTGTTTTGTGAATTTTGCTGTAAGAGGTTTAGAATATCGCATATTCACGAATCGTTTTAATGTCTACAAGGTATGAAAAAAATAACATTTATTGCTGTAAAAGTCGTCTCAAAAAATGTATGAATTACTTTTTACCACCTTTATATATTTTTTATGTAAAAAAATAATTAACTTGGTAAAAAATATAGAAAATGGGCAAAAAATTGTTTTTGATTTGAGCTAATTAAAACTCTCGTTCATAAAATTAAAACAACAATAATAAAGTTCAGTTTAAAATCAATCTATTACCATAAAAAAACATCCAAAAAACTAAAAAAACATAGCAATATGTAATGTTTTAAAACAACCTAAATCTCGTATCTCCTCACTCGACAAAAATAAAAAAGTAGTTCATTCATTCGTAACTCATTTATTTGATCATAACTGAAATGATATTTCATGTTGTGCATTAAAACTTATAGAAAAGCAGTATTATAACTGTAAAATCGCGAAATTAATTCGGCCTCTTAAGTTAACTTTCAAGTTCAACATTTCGGATTCTGCCGCCGATTTTTTTATGAATAGATTATTAAATGTGTAAGAGTAACGTATAAGCAGACAATCTATCGTTTCGGTCGCATTTCTACCATAATAATTTAATTCGATCTTTAAAAATCCGTCCTTCTATATTCCACTCACAGTTTCTAAGCAACGTATCTACCTATAAGTAGATACCGTAAGTTAACTAAATATAATGTAGAGTAAAACGTCCACAACATAAAACTAATCAACACCGAAGTTCCTTCGATAGTAATTAATATTAAAACTAGCATGCCTAGCCGACTAAGTTCAAATTCATAACACTTAGCAAACTGTTCTAGTTGCCATTCTGATGGCCAGCATTATATTATTATTATTAGCTCCGTCCCAAGCGAGTGAAATCAGATACTCATACTGCCTAGGCCTAGCGGAGGCTGTTGTAATCTAATTGCAAACGCTGCGATATGTGTATTATTATGTGGGGACTTAAATTATAGTGTTTGCCATTTACGACAGCGTTCCCCACTGCTTAATTTTACACACACACACACACACACACAGGCACGCACGCAGTCATACACGCACGCACACACATTTTCTATTTTATTTTAATTGCTTATTTTAAGTGGTTCCGCAGTAAAATGTAAACCGATTCACAGGGTCCCAAGATGCAGGCTCAGCCTAGTTGGGGTTCACAGGATATTAATGTGTAAACCGTTTATTTTCTTTGAATACAAATTCCTCATTCTTTTTCTTAAGACCAATAGATTTTTGCATTTTCAAGACTGCAATTATAATTTGTCAAATGCGTTGCCAACCCTGAGGCCTGACATGGAATACCTCTATGCTAGTAGTTATCCCGATTGCCTTATCCCCAACGCGGAACACAACAATGCGGACACTGCTGCTTGGCCGTAACGAACGTGTGACGGGCCTTCGTGGTTTGAAACCCCTTCACCGACAATTTTTTCATTCGAAATGTTCGAAATCAATATACTTACTTCATATTTAGTAGTATTTTAAAGGATATCCTTAACATTGATCCTTTGTAATTTCCGCGGTAAAAAGGAAATTGTCTTTCCCTGATTCACCAAATGCCTGTAGAATTTTTATTTAGCAAAAAAAGAGGACAAGACAACTCTTACATTTACATAAGTAAATATTAGTTGTGTGGTACCTGTGTTGAGTAAAACTCTCACAATTGATATATAGGTATTTGGACATTGTATTAGGTACACTTACCGTACAAAATTTGAGACGCCGAAATATATTAACAACTAGCGGCCCTCCAGCGGCTTCGCCCCGCTGCAAATTTCAGACTATCCCGGTGGATTTTTCATTTTTTTTTCTTTCATAAGAACCTTCTCTTGACAGTAACAAACACAATAAAAAAATAATTAGCGAAATCGGTTCAACTGCTCTCGAGATTTGCGCTTAGCAACACATTCAGCGATTCATTTTTATACATATAGATAGACACCAAGGAAAATTACAGCAAAAAGTGAATGTCTGTCATTTTGAATTTTGTTGCACCTCCAGTGTAAAATAACTTACCGTACAGTACAGTCTAGTAGTGGCCAACGAATATGGTTCAAATCTGAACTTTAAATGAAGGCAGATTGATCCAAATGCGTTGACCGCATGCGGCGAACGACTCAGTGTAATTGCCGCATAGCATACCGTATTTGAGCTTATAATTTGGTGGTCTAAAATTTGTATAGATTATGTTTTACTATCTGGGCAGTAAAGATGGTTTTTCCGCTGATTTTCCCAGACAGTTATTCGATTTAATTACCATGCTGTAATTAGATTCAAATAAACAATAATGTCATTAGGTCATTACCAAGTGCATTAAATACTAATTTATTAATGAATGATTTTTCTGAGTATCTATTGTTTTATTGATATGTATCTTTGAAAGTATTTATTTCCTTATGTACAGTCGACGTCATCAATATGTTTACACTTTAATACCTTGTCATTTTCATTCACTGAGAGAATATGTAAATGTCTCAGTGAAGGAACGTGACATGGTACTAAAGTGTAAACCTATTTATGACTTCGACTGTACGTACAATGCGATATGCCCAGACCCCAGTTGATAGTCACCCTTTCTACGAAGACAGCGTTCCCGGGTTGAATTTTCGGTAAGGGAAAATATCAGTAAAAGCGCGAATATTCGTTCCTAAGTTTTTTTTTTAAGTATAAGTATGTTTATCGTTGTCTAGTACCCATAGTATAAGCATAGAGCTTAGTTCGGGACTAGGTAGGTTTGCGTAAGATTATCCCCAAATATTTATTAATGTTATTTTGAACTAGCGACCCGCCTTTTTATTTCCATGAACAATATGATGCATGCAATTAGGTTAAGATCTCCTTGTAGGTCAGAGTAGATCAGTGTTAGGTCTCACTTTTGCAAAACTATACTTATATACGAGTATAACGTGTATTATTTTTTCTTGCAGATTACAAAAATGTTAGAAGGAACAAAAATAAACTCGCATTCGCAAATGGCGAGTATCTTCGATATCGCAAAGGACACTGTCCTATTCTTCGTGTTGTCCTGTTACTACATCCTGGAGTCGCTCTTCTGGACCTTAGTGCCGAATGCAATAAGACCCATGAAGAGCTTGAAGGGTGACGTGGTGCTGGTGACAGGGGGGGGCGGCGGCGTGGGGCGCCAGCTGGCTGTCAAGTTAGCGAGATTGGGAGCCAAGGTGGTCGTTTGGGATATCAATAAAGAAGGTATGTTATGATAAAGTTCAGGTTCAGAACTTGTTCATACTGTTTTTCTATACACATAAATATGGCTGACGGAAACCACACAGCGTAAAAACCACTGAACCTGGTGAGTTGAAATTTGTTTATTTCTTGGGTAGGTATAGAACGGGGATTTCTTGATTATTTCGTAATTACATTTCTTTCTTGAACAATTTACATACATATAGATGGAGCTAAAGAAGTGTTACTTCAGTCGTGTAGTCTAAAGCCCACTTGTGAACCGTTATGTGATACGATGTCTTATGTGATACGTTAATTTGTGGCATTGGCACTACACTTCACATACCTATTTGTTAAATTATCTCTCTTCATTTTGACGTATGTACTTAGTTTTTATGATACACTGTAATTGTGAAATTATTATTATTTACGTTCGTCTCTCATGTCTCATGCTCATGGCACTGCGTGTGCCGTAGTCATAAGTAAATCACCTTTCGACATCAATCGACCATTTACATTTAACGACAGATTTCTACCCATTAAACTGTTACTTAAATCCATTATTTAACGATTAAAATCCATACTAACATTATAAATGCGAAAGTGTGTCTGTCTGTCTGCTCTTCACGCTTTAACTCTGAACAGATTTATATGAAATATCGGTATGGATATAGTTTGAGTCGGGACTGAACTTGACGGGAAACGAAAATTGTACAGTTTCCGAGGGAGCAACGATAAACGACTTTTACGCGGACGGAGTAGCGAGCAAAAGCTAGTACCTAGACAATAATTCATAAACTGATGCAAAACAACGACAGTTGTAATGACTACGACCACGGTGTTGATCTACGTCTTAAGTAGTGATAAATTAAATCTTCGCGTGCTTAAAATAACTAAACAGTAATGACAGTAGTTTTCCGTAATTATTAAGTATCCCTGCACACGTCTAATTACAATTACAAATTTTGTCGCTTCGTTCTTAAGATAATTGTCTACTTCCGAAGTCAGTTGCATAACGTCAGCATTCAAATAGCTATGCACTTTGGGATCTTGTCGCTTAATACGTTTAACAAATTCGTGTGGCGGTTGAAACGAGCGACAAGGTTGTAAAGTGTAAAGCTATTTATGATGTTGATCGTCCCTATGTAAAACTAGCTACCCGTCAGCGGCTTCGCCCCGCTGCAAATTTTGACTTTCCCCGTGGATTTTTTTTTCTTTCCTCTAAACTTTCTTCTGACGATAACGAACCCAACAAAAAAAGAATTAGCGAAATCGGTCCAGCCGTTCATGCGTGATGCCGTGACCCAGGGTATAGGGATTCATTTTTAAACGACTTCTTTACATATTAGATGGTAATCTAAAATTTTTACCGGTTCGTTTACTGTTTGCGGGACGTCTGACTACACAACACAACACTACAAACATCTAAAAAACCTTGCTTATGAAGGAGCGTCCTCACTGAAAGCATTCCCGTGTAATATTCGAGTGGTGTGGAGGTTAGCCGTGTGTTACTGCGTCCACACCACTTGAATATTCGACGCCGAATGCTCACTACACGCAAATGCCCTCAGTAGGGACGCTGCTTTTGAAATATTCCGTACTAGTGATGTAGTATGTCACAGTCGGCCAAATAATAAGTGTTAGCGTTTTCATTTAATAGGAAATTGTTTACAATTTGCTAGAATACTTAGCTTTTATACCGCCTGTAGGTATTTATGTAAAAGTATTTGTTTATTGCAGGCTTACATAAGACTTGTGCCGATCTAACGGAGGAGGGCTACGAGGTGGCGAGTTACATCGTGGACCTAGCCGACCGCGCAGCCGTCTACGAAACCGCCGAGAGGGTTAAAAAAGAGGTCAGCGAACATTACCACATACCTCAGCCACATCTGCGGGATTAGACGAATATTCGTGTACGCGGCTCGTTCATTACAGAGGCATTCCATCTTAGACATAAGGGTTGGCAACGCATTTGAGGTCTTAGGATTGTAGTCTTAAGATTATAGTCTTGAGAATTCATATGTGTATGAGTCTCAGATTCTACTTACTTTGTGTATGGGTATCAGGTGGCCTGAGTGCCCACGTGCCTTCTACTTATCATAAAAAAAAATGTTTAAAAGAAAGAGTAGCACAAATCTTCGCCGATTCCCGCAGGTGTGGCCCCAACATTAGAAGGACCATTTACGACTGCCCTGCACAAATCTTGAACTTAGGTTCTTTCGAAAACACTTTGACCCTATTTGATAGGTACTTGATGATGATGGAAGCGACGCTCGACCAGTGGGCCGCTAGGTAAACGCTGCCACGGGATAATATTTTGACATAGGCTTGGGACTTTAGTTCGTTTATAGATATTCTAACGTAAGAATAAGGCGTTAAGGTTTAAAATAAAAGTGTGATTTGTGTGACTTGAGTCCTTTTATTACTAAGCAACTAAAACCCCGGGTAGCTGTCATTTTAATAATTTCATAGTAATATTTGACACTAGTCCCCGATTGATGTATTTGACAGTTCCCGTGGCAGCATGTTAGGCCCATAGAGAGGGAAACCGGTAAATCGTTGGTTCGGTCATGCTTGATACTTGATACGGTAACTCATCATTTCATCGAATTTTACTTCAACGATTATATCAATTCATCGAATTTCATTTCATCAAACTTTATGTTTTGCTGAAACTAGAATTCTTTCAGGATATCTTAAACATTAATTACGTAGGTTAGGTAAGGTAGCACCTATGCCTTTCGATGATAATAAAATTCTGCGTAATGATACGTTCGTTGAAAGGAGTTTCGATGAAATAATAGTTACTTATTTGATACCTACTAATTTGTTTATTTATTAAAGGTCGGTAAAGTGGACGTGCTAATAAACAACGCGGGCACAGTGTTCGGAGAGACGCTACTGGACCTAAGTGACTCTGCCATCGAGACTACCTACAAAGTAAACATCCTCTCACATTACTGGGTGAGTGCCAAGAATTCCTTGTTTGCTGCTAATTTTATAAGAGTTACGTGTCCATTATAAGAGGTCATTTCAATAATTGATAATAATGATAGTAGACCAAGATTTATTTCAACACTATAGCGCTCAGCTCGCGTTGTCGCACATGACGTTATTCTAAATAAATTGTTGGTGTAACTTTTCCTTTGCATATTCGAGAACTAGCAAAATATAAATTGATTGTGTTGACCTCTAAATAACGTCATTACTGCCATTAGCAATTGCAAACCGATCTAGAGTCAAGTACACTGATGCAACTGCAAATTGGGCACCTATTCTCAGTTATACTCGTAAATAGATTATGTTATGAAATACATCAAATTCGTTAGCTGCCCACCTTGCATCATCAATTCATCAGCTTCAAATCAAACCATTGCGAAAAAACGTCTGACCAAAGTTTATAAGTGCTTTTTAAGTGTACATTCATACTCATATAGCTATTACTGTGAATACAGCGCAGTGTACTGTTGGTGAAATAAGTGATCGCTCGATTTCGTCATCACCGCCTATGAAATTAAAATATTGCTATGGTCGACCCTTCGAATCAACAGAGGCGTCTCATTGTTATTATTGTTTTATGAGTATGACGTGCAAACGAAAAACAACCTTAGGGGCAGACGTATCCGGCCGACATCACATAACACGGAAAAAGTACAACTTTAAAATTGGGCTTTTCGCATTTTCACCGTGTAAAGATGCAGTACCGAGCATTCAATCTTACAAAATGACCAAGAAATTTTGTTAAAAAAAAATGCACCACACATAAGACCGTTTCTCTCAAGTAAATTATGTAAGCTCTTGAGTAGATTGAAATTAATAAATATCAGGGGAAATATCAAAAGTATAGCCTTGTGCTTGGTACTAATAACGTTGACCGTTAATTCGTTGCCTCTCGCAGACAGTGAAGGCGTTCCTCCCGGAGATGCTGGACTCGGGCAAGGGCCACGTGGTGACGGTGGGCTCGGTGGCGGGCCTGCTGGGCACCTACCGCTGCACCGACTACAGCGCCACCAAGTTCGCCACCGTCGGGTTCCACGAGAGCCTCTTCACGGAACTCAGGGTGACATTTAGTTCAGCATTTTACACTTGGTAACGAGGTCATCTTCATGTCAGACAAACGAAGTCCACTGCTGTACCTTCCCGAAGGATCTCCATTATGGTTGGTTTTGTGCTACTCGCGGCTATCGCCGACCCGAGCTCTTCACCAGATCGTCGATTCACCCCGCGGGAGGCCTACCAACGCACCGCTTTCCGGTTCGCTGTCACCACTCTAACACCTTACCGCCGCATAAAACATACGACTTACAATGAAAGTACCTGCTTCAATATCGCATCTGATTGTTAGACCATGATGTTGCTGATCATATGTCCGTCTGAGATCGCCAAAATACTGGTCGTTTCCGCCGGATTTTGCAACCTACGCCAATTCGTCCTTCACTTTGTGGGAAATCTTTACAAAATGCACCTTTCGGAATACATCATCCGTTCTGCAGGCAATGCGTCCCGCCCATTTCCACATTTTAGCAATCCTTCAGGCTGTCAGTTACTTTAATTCCTAAATGGCAACTCGAGCGATTGCTAGAATGATCAATGAAACATGCTTACCGATGGGTTCTCGAACAGTTCGAGTGCAACCAATAAACACTCAAGTCAATCGGTACTTTTAGGAATACTGAATAAGTTTTCTGTTAATTTGTTTCAGGCCCACGGCCACACCTCGATCCACGCGACGCTGGTGTGTCCGTACTACATCAACACGGGCATGTTCGACGGCGTGACGCCGCGGCTGATGCCCATGCTGGAGCCCGACTACGTGGCAGAGACCATGATCGACTCCATCCGCAAGAACGAGGTCAACTGCATCATGCCTGGTTCCGTGCGTTACCTGCTCCCTCTCAAATGGTAAGCATGGTTCTAGTAAATGTGTCTTAAAGTCGGCTCTACATATTTAGGGCCGTCACTTATACCTACATCATAATCACACTTTTTAACGAAAACATGATGATATTTTTTCTCAATCTAGTTCCAAAGATAATTCCTCAAATTAACTTTTATGTAAAGTAAAACATTACTAAAATTTTCTTGTTGCAGCCTATTGCCCGCGAAGATGTGCTGGGACCTGATGCACCGAGTGATGAAGGGGCCGCAGTCTATGATGGAGTTCAAGGGGAAACCCAAGGTGGCCAGTGCCTAACCAGTTCCATCTGGCCCATATTTCACAACCCGAACAGTAACGGGTGACAATTCGGTATACGTTACTAAGTTAATGAGTTCTTACATCACCGGACCTCATAGTTAGGTATTTAAGCTACGTAGCCTTACATTTTATCAATCACAACGATATTGGTATTAATGAATTTGTGATTCTTAATTCCAGTTTAAAGTACCAAATTGACCCTTGAGATTTTTTATTATTTTTTAATATTATTTACAAAAAATAACCCGTTAAATAAGTGTAACATATTTATAGTAACATATTTTAGTTTTATTAAAAATATATATTTAGAAGACTGAACTGTACCTACTAATAAAATCGAATACAGATATTCAAGTAGTAAGCTTAAGTTTTTTTTTCCACTGAGGCTAGTTAGATAGAATTTCATTAGCATTATTGAACTTGGTCTTAAGTATTTTATTAAAAGAAACTGCCGAGTAACTAACACAAATATGACTTTATTTGGAGAACTTAAAATTAATATCACATGTAATTAAAAGAGGTCATAGAAGTAGTCGAGGCCCTGCCCGAGCTCCCAGACGGCCACCCCCGTGCCGTACTCACGCGCGAGCTCCAGCCTCTTCTGTATGGAATATAGAGTTGGGAAAAATATCTTCTTTGTACCCTGGGACGTTCTGAAAAAGAAACAAATATTATTGATCAGCTTCTTAAAAAAATCCACATTATAATAAATAGAAGCTTTAACATTATCGGTTTATTGGTTGGTAGGCAACATGACTCAAAATGTTACTTTAGGTTTTTGAATAAGACATCAAACACTAGGTGTTGCCCGCGACTAGGTCGGCGTAAAAAAAAATTAGCATTCTAATGGTGAAAGAATTGTTGAAATTGGTCCAGTTGTACATACATACATAACATCACGCTTGCATTCCCAGAGTGGGGTAGACAGAGCTACAGAAATACCAACAGCTTTAAAAAGACTTAGTTGATAATTCTGTAACCACATTTTGCACTTTCAGGACAAGAAGTCCACACAGGACAGTATTGGTCCAGTTGTTTTAGAGTTTATTCGTTTAAAACATACAAAAACACAAATCTTTCCCTCTTTATAATATTAGTGTAAATAGTGTAGACAAAGGACAATGGGCAGCGGTGTCCCCACCCACCAACAGAAATGAAAATTAAACATGTCTCAGTTTAGACCTTGGCAACAAGATGTTTTTTTTCTATGACGACTATTGCCCTAATTTTATATAGTTAATAAAAATAATGAGAATTAAGATGTTTTGTTTATTTTCTCCGTTCCTCCAGGAAGTTAATGCAAAATGTACGTATCGAAATTCAAGGTCATTCATTGGTCCTCCAGCTACAGTTATACCCCTTCTACACGGTCGGAACAACCACGCGACTCGAATAAGGTCAGAGGGACGCAGCTATTTGCAGTCTTGAGTCGATTGACGCAAGCTGATGAGATGACAGATGGGTAAGGACCAAAAAGTGATCCACGCTATAATAACTCACTCAATAAAAAAATCTATGAAACTATTCCGTTGTGACACGAAAATAAGCCATACATTTGTAGGGATAATTTTCGTGTCACAACGAAACTTTTTTCACTTTTGTTGTTTGTATGGTTAACTACGCTTAACTATGTTCCAGCTATTTGGTCCTTACGCATATTCTAAACCTCTTACAGCAAAATTCACAAAACAGTCGCCGGTTTCAGGACGATTAATCAAAATAAAATAATAAAAACGAAAAAGTAGCTCATACATTAATTGAAAATCTAAATTATCATTCGTGTTGCGCATTAAATTTTCAGAAGTAAAGTATATGAACTGTAAAATCACGTAAATCAGCGAAATCGACAAAATTTTGTATACAGCCTCTTAAAAAATAAAAACAAGAATAACACTATTAATATCAAGTGTCACCTTATTTCAACATAGTTCTCGGCGGTGTTGTTATTGTAACTAAGCGCCTGGTTGCTCTTGGCGTTCTTCAGGAGCTCGATGTACTCCGTGCCCACGATCGGGCCGCCGCCGTTGGCCGTGTACGAGTTGCCGTAGAAGTTCAACCCCAGCAGGATCTTGGAACGCTTCGAGGGATTTTCGTCGCCATCTATTAGTTTCTCTACGCAAAGCCTCATCCAGTAAAGTGGAGCATTGGGACCTGCAATTAAATTTTTTTGGTTGATCACTACTACATATTATAAATTGAATAATGTCGCCCGCTACTTCTGTATGTTCGCATTAGTTTCAGATATTAGGGTCGTTTTCAAAAAAAATGTACATAGTTAAGGGCTTAATGAAAACAAAATCACGATCGCGTCCTTTGTATAACGAAAGTTAGTCATACAACCTGTATGGGTAACTTTCGTCACACAAAGGAATCAATTAAGTTTTGTTTTAATTAAAGCCCTTAACTATGTACAATTTTTTTGAAAACGACCCATTATTGGATGTATTTTATGCTATTCTTGTTTTACTATCATTAAGACCATCATTAGTTAAATGTTTAGAGCTATAAAACATTAATATTTTATCCGTGTGAAGTCAAATATGACTAGGATAATGGCCAATAAAAGATCGTTCGTCGAAGTTCAAAAGCGATTATCTACTTTGTGATCTTAAACACTTTTGCACCTTGACTCCATAAAAATATGGTTCAAAAATATTTTATACCCAACTGCACATTATTTATTACAACCATCTACTAAATCTTGTAACACGAATCTCGAATGTAAATGACCGTATGACTGGTCCATTAATGACGTACATTCCAACCTCGGCAACAATGAACTATTTTAAAATCATTGAATAAAAACTCAGCTTCTTTGTAGGGCAGTAAAGCTATATCGTTCCTTATTGGAATCTCTTGTTTATAATAGTAATACGTCGCCTCACAATTGTATTGAGTCAAATTGCTTTGTTGCCAAACAACCAGGTTTGATGCATTAGTTTAATGCCAAACGTTTCATTGTAATTGAAATAGAATGTTTGAATCGTTTGTTCTCACAAACAATTAGTCATCATGTACAAGTTAATGTCTAGTTACGATATCATTATCCCTTGATACAAATCAATGACATCCGCAGCACCTAACCAATTAATGTTTCAGAATTGACTGTCTACTGACTACAAAACTTTAAATTGGTGATATTTAATTTTGGTTCTCTGCCTTTTCGCCGACAAATCTTTGACAAATGCATCGTTTCGCAACCTAATCATTTGCCAACCCGCTTTTTTTTCTGTACCAACAAATATTTCAAGATTTTTATAAAACTAACCTATCCTAACCTATAGGGTTCGTTACGATAGTCTTGAAATAAATCCAGAACTATTTACAGATTGGGAAACGCAGGTTGTCAAATGATATATTTGTGAAATTAATCATTTGTGAAACATTGGTTATGAAATGATAGGATTCCATTTAATTAACATGACTAAGATAATCCTTGAAATTTTAAGTAGACATGGATAATTTAGTTAGTAGGTAGTGGCAGAAAACTTTTAACCAATGCCAATGGACAATTATTTACAAACAGACAGACGGACAGCAAAGGCTTAGTAATAGGGTGAGGACCAAAAAGTTGGACCATAAGCGTAGTTCACCATATAAACAAACAAATGCGAAAAAAGTTTCGTTGCGCGACGGAAATGTTCCATAGATAATTTAATGGCGTGAGATAGCATGCCAAACTTTTTGGAGCACTAAAAACTGCTGGTGCATAAAATGAAAGAACCTACCTGGTTTTTGTGGGTTGGAAAAGTCATAGGTCATGACAGACACAGCTTCCACATATGGGTAAATATCGTTAAAGGCTTGGATGTAGAACTCGTCTGACGGATAACCTCTAAACGGAGGATAGACTAGAATCAGACTGAAGTCTACTTCACTCAACTCAAGACCTGAAATACAAAAAAGAGGTAAAGGTGAGTATGAGAAACAAACAAAGTCTCTCGTCAATTTTTTTTTATTACATTATATTAATACTTTTGGCATTAATTGAATTATTTTTAGCTTCCACTGAAAAGATGTTACAGTCAACTACTTTAATTCTTGAGCAGCTTTATACCTTACCGCAGATCGCGACGGTGTCATTATCGGGTGTGAAATGATTATGATTTACATAAAAACCAATGTACTAATTTGCATTTTGCAAAACTCGAATTGCATAATTTCATTCCCTATAATAATCAAATGATATACCGGTAAAATCCATAATAACAAAACGTATCATTTCTTGAAACCTAACGATCAGTATAACAAATAGTACGACGGTTGAAAGACAAAACGCATCAGGCGACATTTTTTGGAATTTTACAACAAAGTGAATTACCACAATGGATTAGAAAAATCTGCTGGTTCCAAATATACCTATAACTCAATATCACTCGCTTAAAGCGTTTTGCCTTTCAACCTTTGGTATAAATAGTCTCCTTACATGTTTAACATCCATAATGTACATATTTATAAGCATGGAGAGCATAATACTCCACAAATGTAGGAATCGTACGAGGAAGTCGACGAAACTCCGCGCAGCCGAGCTTGCTTTTATGCTTAACGTTTATTATTCATTTTATAGGTAGGTAAATGAAATTACCCGTAGTATTTATAGTCTGATTGAAACGCGCCCGTTATTATGACATGGTTCCATGGTGGCTCAAAAACTAATGTGTGTACATTATTTGGAGCTTTTAATGGCTTATTTCCAGGCATACTATCTGTAATGTGACGGTGGGATCATAACAAATATAATTTTAAATAATAAAGGTTTGCCTATGATGTCCTATGGGCGGGTCCAATCAGCCTCCTATCCCACATGTACATTTTCACAAAATTGCAGCCAGTCTATTCAAGAACTTAAAACTTCAATGACATCAGTATTTGGCTGTTGTTTAAATTGCTAAAAAAGATTAGTAAAAGCTTTTTTGTTTGTAAAAACTGGTATAAATCACACAAAGACAGACAGAGGTTATGCTGTATTAACTTTCCCATATGGTACCAAGTATTGGTACAGACCATAAATAATTTAAGCAGAGCTGTATAGGAAGCTAATATTTTTTCGTTTATTTAGATAACCAACAGCCATACTTGTGCTTGGTTCGCGTTTTAATGTCGAAAGAAATCCTTTGATACCCTTAAGCCAGACTCACAATATTGAAATTTCTACTTTATCCCAATCATAATAACATAAATTTTACATTGGCAAGTTTAAAACCCGGTTTACACTAGGCCTTACATGCCCAATGCATGGTTAAAGCATTAATCTAGTGCCGAAAATCAATTAAAACTAAAACAACTTACATAGTCATCAGAGCACAAACAACTCACCAAATTGCTGTATAAACTTAACAGAGCGATCAGCATACTTTCCGATCTGCGACAGCATCTCCAGGACTACTCCATCAAACTTCCACTGCTTACAAGCCTTCTTCACTTCCTCAATCAGAGCCTTTTGCTCTGCGAGAGCTGATGGATCCGTAAAGAATGCCTTCAGGTCTGATAACTGCCAGTTTTCAAATATTATTCTTGGCAGAACTGTAAATAAATAGATGTATGGTAAGTTGGAGAGACTGCCCAATCATTGACACTGTACTGATTATTGGAATCATGAACTGTGCTAATGGTGATTGTATTGCACCTAGGTAATGTATCAAAACAATTTAAGATATTAAGAGCCAGGAATCCGAAAATATTTTGCTTATTTATATCCACTAGTTTCGTAAATATTTGGGAAATTGTATTTCTTACTTTTAAGATTATTATCAGATCCTTTTTGCCGGAGCGACTTCATCCAAGCGTGGTCCACATCATGAAGCCCTGAGATGATGTATATATTGGGACTTTGCCTCTTGATCTGTAGCCACACTGGTGAAATATAGTTGAACTTATGTGCCCATAGTTTAGCCACATCATAGCCTCTGTTGTTCCACTATAATTTTTAGAAAAAAAAAATTGTACAATATCATTTTTTGTTTTTTTTTTCTATTTTTGTTCTTAATTATTTACAATGTATTAGAAATTCACCCATAAGATGAATATAAAATACAGGGTATTTCTTTTCCAAGTAAGAAAGAATATGTAAATAAATAAATCATACTTTGAATTTTATTATCGCTGCAATGTATTGTTAAAGAATGTAGTGTAGCTATGTCTAGAAGGACACGAGGATCACCATAGCAGTATGTGCATAAAGAGAGCACTTGTAACATCTAAAACAACTCAAATCTTTGTCAGTAATACTGCAACAGCGCTGCCACGCCCTGAAATACTACACCCGTTCCACATAAACTAACAGTAAAAGCCATACTTAGAATTACTCTTGAATTTATTCCAGTCTATTAGATATTTAAATTAAAAAGTTAGATTATGATTACAGATTTATTACGATTTATTTATTACTTACTAAAGATTTCGCTCGTACAGAATAGACTTGATATAAGGGGATTGCACGCCAAGTTAAGAAGAGAGATACATACCGGCGTAACGTAGCCTAAAACAATATTTCCGAAGTTCCTCGTAGACAAGTCCTGATGATACGTAGCATGATATTTTATTATATCCTTTACAAACGGCGTTTCAGTAGCTAATTTTCTATCCAAAACATTATGTTTCCGAGGGCCCTCTTGCGTCTTGACACCTTTCTGTCCTTTCTTATCCGATGGCGGTGATAATGTAGACAAACAAATATTAATTAGAATAAGAACATGCAGAATTGTGTAAATACATTTCATCTTTTAAGTTTGTATTCGAGCGACGTGTTAAGAAATAATCAGAAAATATGTATCGCTAATTTATCGACTGGTGAAAAACAATCAATCCACCGGCTGCTGTGCTGTCTATAAGAAAGACTACACAGATAAGGAAAAGCAGACATACGTCAACATTAACATGCGGTCCGAATGGTACATAGGTACGTTAATATAGTAATGTAGGAACCGATGAAGCTTATAAATATCATGAGTAAGATAGTTTAGTTATAATTTATTCAATTAAAGTAGAATTAGTAAGAAAAACGTTTTACTTAACAAAGTTAAGTCTTTATTTATTCTCACATACATTATAGTGAAGGTTATTAAGTGTCAAGAATAGGGTAATCTCGGACTATCGAATCTCATGGTCCTTCGATCCGAATATTCCGAATAAAACGTTCGTAAGAGGTCAAACTTAAAACTAAGAACCAAAAGCAACATTTTTTCATTAAAATATTCATGGCACTTTGTAATTATTTTAGTTAAATATCAGCATTGTCCTGCGTTAAGACTGCACCAATCAATAGATGATTTGACGGTCTTCGATGTTCCAGGGACGGTTTAGTAAACACTTTCAAGCGTTCGTTTGCATTTTCCGGAAAACTACAGCGTGTCGAGCAGAACGCAGCATTACAGAAAATCACATCTAAGTATCTAACTAGGTACTTTTCTTAACAAAGCAATATAATAAACGCAAACAGTCGACCGTTAAACTGATGGACGCGAACGAAATCGCGAGCAATAGCTTGTTTTACAGAATTTTGTATAATGTTAACTACACTTGTTCCAACAAAATGCACCTTGCTGCTTTCATTCCATCATCCGTCAGTCAACAGTAAGGGGTCTCCGAGATGGTAGCACCCAGCGAAAGAAAGTAATGTCCACCGGCGGTAATGCGTCGTTGATAACTCAGTGTTACTGCCGAGACCGAGCTAGCAGCATGCAGCGTCTCTCGCAAGGAATTGCGGTTTTAACCGCATGCGCGTATTTAGGTAGTTTTTCTAAAAATCAAGAAACCTTTTTTAATTTTTTTACCAGTGAAAGCCGTCTTCTCCATTTGTTTTGGTTTTTCTTGCTTCTATATTGTAATCGAATGTTTAGTCGTTATAGTAGTTCTTATATACACTTGACAGTAAAAACTAATATAACGCCAACAATCGGCTAAAACAAATTAGAATAGAGCCCGTGCGATTATTTTAAATAAAAAATAATCTTGTGCCTAACATTTCATATATTCTGAAATTTCATAGATGAATTGTTTTTAGCTTACCGTGCTGCAAAATAATATAATCTGAACTTAATTGTTTCTTGAGTTTTAGTAAGGAATTGATAATTATGTGCGTGAGCCAATAAGTACCTAAATTAAAGTTTAGTGAAGTTGTGTTTTTATTATAGTTACAGTAGGAGTGCAAGGACGGCATTTCAGAAAAAGAAGTACCGGACATTTGGAGTGCCATGAAAGCGGGCGATTCTACAGGTGCGGTGATATTTAATCACGTCATAGTAATTACTTGTGGCCAACTAAAATTTCTTTTAAAGTGAAAATGTATTAATTATTAAAGCTGCAAAGGGAAATCCTAAAACAGCACACACTTGGGTGACAATTCGTACCTTTCGAATAGAAATCATTATGTCATTACTCACTATCGGACGCGGAGAAATCGGTCCACTTAAAAAAACTGGTCGAAATTTAAGTGTTTGTTCATAATACGAGCCATAATCTGTTTACTCTGCACCAAGATATAGTAGGTACAAAACTTGATAATTTACCGGAAAACGACTCTTGATACTTACTTCTTTCTTTAATAGACACTGTTATTACATAACAGAGTCTATTAAATAAATATTTTTTTGATGAGACCCTATTTTACGCTGGTGAAATGTACTTACTCATACCACCGTGGTTCAGGTGGACCCCAAGGCAACCACCTTGTGGGACTCGCCCAACGTTAGGCTAATTAGTTGGTAGTGATCCTGCCTACGAAGCTCGTGGTCTCGGTTTCAAATCCCGGTAAGGGCAGATATTTGTGTGATGATAGGCTTGTTTATAATTTTGTAACCACATTTTGCACATATAGTTAGTTAATATACAGCGTAACTACCTACCTATAGCTACGTAAACTAAATATTTCTTCGAACAATCATGACAGGCAAACGAGTCATGTCCATCAATAAAGATTTGAAGTGATATTTCGGACCAATGAAATTGTCAAACACTATTACCTAGTCCCAATATATTTTTACGTCAAACGATTTTAGAATCAAGATAGGTGTATAATAATATTATTAGCAAGAGTATTTGATGCTGAGTCATGGATGATTTTTATATAATTATGTATGTCTATATAAATATGTTTATCGTTGTCTAGTAGTCATAGTACGAGCTAAGGGCTTAGTTTGGGACTAGGTCAATTTGTGTGACATTGTCACCTGAATTAATTATTATTAAAATAAACCCGCATAAAAACCCAGTGATTTCGACCCTCACTAATACCTAACAAATATTACACGCGTTAGCCTAGTTGGTAGTGACCATGCCTTCGAAGCTAGGGGTCCTGGGTTCAAATCCCGGTAAGGGCAGATATTTGTGTGATGAGCACGAGTATTTATTCCTGAGTCTTGGATGTTTTCTATGTATTTAAGTATATATTTCTCTATATAAGTAAGTTTATCGTTGTCTAGTACCCATAGTACAAGCCTAGAGCTTAGTTTGGGACTAGGTCAATTTGTGTGACATAGCCATGAGTTAAAAAAAAAAACCTATATCAAGAGTATCTCGACGCAAAGAATTGAGAAATGAATCCGTTAAGCTATTATGACTTGTGATGTAAGAGAAAAACCAAAAAACGTGTCCTACTTTTGCGTTTAAATTATGTATTAAGTACCAGTTAATTTGAGTTATAGTTAAAAAAAAACAATTTTTAGCCTCAGCCCAAAAAAAAAATTATTGTAATTTTGACCGTTCTGGTCCTCTGTTCTACTTTACTGGGTTAAAACGATTGAGTTTGACGTGTTTTTGTAGGTATTGATTTTAACTCGGCTGCCATTACTGTGAAGTAATAAGAGTTATCAAAACGTTGACGATACGGAAACACGTCAAAGACAATATCGTTTTTACTGTGTACAATCTCAGCCTTGTATATCCACATAATGAGCGAGTGTATGTCGGTCTGTCATCGCAGCGTTAAGCTGATAGACGGATTTTAATTTGTTTTTCTTTTTACACGGTTCCGAAATGTAATGTACCTATCATTCAAAGCAGGGTCCTCGAGTCGCATTTAAGAAAACTTATAGGGTTCGTCTATTATTCCCCACCGCCAATAACTAGCCACTTTGCAATAATGTTAAGCAAAAGATATACTGATATTTCTGCGATAAAAATAGAATACCTAGTTCCAGAAATATTATTCAGAGTACTGTTCAACTTACTTTACGCTGTTAGTAAAGACAATATTGTAGTAGTAGTAGTAGTATAAATATAAAATTGGTGGCTAGTACCTAAATGTAATTTCCTTTACTGGCCAGTTATATTTACCCTAAAGCGTTATAAATGTTTAATTAATTTTGTTATGGTTACGATTACGAGTCAGTGATGTATCTTAAGTTCTCGCCTTACCATAACACCATTCAATTCTACCCATTTTATTGTATACCGTTCTTTCCTTCCGTTTATTTATTTAATTACTTGTTGAATTAAACTTTACATAAAGCTCTCAGTTTCGGAGATTACGATTACTTGCTGGTGGTGGAATATCACGATCCACTGCGGTCAAAGATCGTTAAAGGTGCAGTCGTAATCGAAACTGCTCCCTTTAAAAAAGGCGCAACAGTTATACAACTCTTATCACAAACACGTTCTTGTTAATAAGCTACGAAGATTTGATTTACCTTGGCAATCAAGTCCTAGATATGCCCTTTCCTTTAACTACGAGAACTTGATAACCCTTTGCAATTCCAAGCCTGCATCTACTTTGTTAGCTCACCACTTGAAGTGTAATTTTTGATTTCTTATCTAATCTGTTATTTTCCCGTAATCACACAAAATAAGGTTTTTGTTTTGTAATAATAATAATAATGTACCTAACACAAGCTTTAAAATATCATTAAACATCATCAAATCAAACATTACATTATAAGACAGGCTTGCTCGATACCCATTCAGAGCTGATTTGACATTAAAGTCGGAAGATAGTCATAGGTCCCCCGCTCGTAATATTATGGTAATGTAATGTAGTAATGTGTGTTTATGTAGGTACGTAACGGAGGTGACACAAAAAAAAGTTGCCTCCGTCACTCTCAAATCCTCTAGCTATCTTTGAGCAAAGAACATATTATAAAACAAAGTCCCCCGCTGCACCGCTGTCTGTTGAGATGATCTCATAATGTATGGCTGTTACAGAAAACTCACCGAAGCGAAGCGAGGGCGGGTCGCTAGTTAGTAATAAAGATATACCTAAGTTGGGATTTGGATTAAAGATTTTCTAGTCGCAACGAATTAATTAAATTTCGGATCCTGCCTTTTGGCTTAAATATTTTTAGCCGAATGAGTCTATGGCTGTAAATATTTCAGGACTATCGTGTAGAACTCTAGGTAAGGTTAGTTTTATTAAAATCCTGCTATATTTACAGTTTCGTAATATACGCGGTTTGGCAGATGAGAAGGTTGGGAAACGACACATTCCGTTAAATGTATTTCGGCCAAAAAGCAGCAGAGAATTATTAAATATTTTAATACCCGTACCTGCCGGTGCGAATTTGATCATTTGTTTTATCGATTCTATAAGCAATGTGAATCGACAAACTATCCAAAGACACATTTTATATTTATAAAATGTCCAGCTTACTCGTCTAGAACCCTCCTGGCCTTCTTCGAGGTTCAAACTATCTCCATACCAAATTTAATTTAAATCGGTTTAGTGGTTTAGCTATGGAAGCAAAACAAACCAACTAACAAAGTAACTTTCGCATTTGCTATACCTATTACTAGCTCCTGCCCTCGACTTCATCCGCGATGACCATTCCACAGAGAGTGTTTTTTTTTAAATAAAAAGAAGCATTATGTTATGTGTCAATTCAGGGTATAGGTACTCGAAAGCTACAATAATTTTATACTCTTCATTAACCATCACACAAAAAATAAACAAAGAAAGTCACAACCATGAAGTTCTTAAACGATAGACAACTGCAACGATATCTTCCAGGCAACATTAGAGAGAAGAGACGTTGCAACGTAGAAGAATAAAACATTTTTTTTTAATGTAGGTATTAGTGTGACAGTGTGGATGGATCTACGACACAATTAAGTAGTAACAGGAGTTTTACGTTTGTTATACTTACTTCGATCAGAGTACAGAGAGTGGAGTCAGTAGTATCGGTTTACACACCCTACTTATTCGAGCATTTTTTTTACCGGCTACCTCAACTTCCTTGCAATCGCCATGCGCCCGCGCACGCTCGGTTCCGCGGACGACGACCCGCTCGACTTTCGCCGCAACCTTGACTGCGCCGCGCATCCACATTTCCGCCGCCTGCGCACTCCTCGACTTTCGCTCTCCAATCGATATAAAACATGTCCGTGAACTTAAACATAATATAATTTTTGTACACCAATTCGTCCGTGTGGAACTTGCTTATTGTTATTCCCTATAGCAGCGGTTCACATACTTTTTTGTAACGGGATCCTTTTGGAAAGTGATATGTTTGACGCAGCCGCAAATTTATATCTCAACCTATAATCCAACCAACCAACCAACCTAACGTCGCTTCAAACGTTGAACTGTGGACCAGACACAAATATAGAAGAGCTGGTTTTTATTATTATTACAAGTATTCTCGCTGTGCGGAGCCCTAGGGCTCGTCGGGGCACACTTTGACAACGGCTGCCCTACAGAAAGCTATCAAATTTTATAGCCTAACAATGTAAAGTTCAAATTAAAACCCGACTTCGATATCTAATCTACTAGTTGTTATGATACAACGTGATGGGTTTCTTGTTTACAAATTGTACCTTTTCGGGATCAATGCATTAGAAACCTTTCATTTGATACCAAACTCAATACATTTCTAAGAAAAAAATATTCACTTAGCATTTTATGCATGTGAAATCCGCCATTATGATTTAAATATGACGTCACCTAGCCAGTATGTATACGCGGAACACTAACCTCCTTACTCATCAACGTGAAAATTAACCGTGGGGTAGCTTATGCCATGCTTTGTCACTTTTAGTCAGATGCAAATGTCTCAATTACAGATAAGGACAAAGCATGGCATAAGCTACCCCACAGTCGATATTCCACGTTTACAAGTAAGGGGGTTAGACAAGTAGATTTTGATAAAGTCAATGGAACCTTGCCGCAGAAAGTAGACGAAATGGTGTCAATATGCAAAGAGAGTGGGCAAAATAAGCTTGTCTAAAAATGCAATTATTAACTGAAAAGTAATTGAAAAATGCTTGGTTACTCTTAACACACATTCGTGTAGGTACACGTGGTCGGTACGTTATGTTAAGAAAAACATGATCAAGAACTTAGGTACGTAACTTTAGATCTTTCAGGGCTGGGATTCTACACGGTAATAACTATATCGTTTTTGACCTGTTTCCGTATTGTCAACGTTTTGATAACTCTTATGTCATTTACAATAATGGCGACTGTGACATAAACGATTCTAAAACACGTCAAACACGATATCGTTTTAACGCACCAGATCAATTGACCTGTGTTTGGTTCTCACGACATTGTTTTCTTTTTTCAAAACAATCGGTAGGTATATGAAAACGCTCCAGTATGAATATACTCGTAATGTTTATTATTATGTACGTACATACATGTAAGTATACATAACATCACGCCCTCATTCCCAGACTGGGGTTGGCCTTGGCAGAGAAACACCAACAACTCCAAAAATACCTGTCTATTAACCCTAATATTACTTTGTATACCGAAGCTTAAGTTAACTGTAGTTATTCAGGTGTCCCCTTGATTTACAGAAACTAATTTCATGGTTGTCTCATCGCAGAATTTAAATTCATAGTAAGCTTATTTTTCTGAATCCTTATTTTTTCAGATTATCTTAAGCATGAGTTACATAAGTTAGGTAAGGTTAGACCTGTGACCACCAAAAAATAATCTGAAAACAGTAAGGTTAAAGCAGAAATTAGCTTTCTATGAAATGAAAATTCTGCGAACTACATAGAATGCATCATACATTCTATGAAATGAGTTTCTGTACAACAGTGTACAACCAGTTATTCATCATCGACATCTTGCCCCTGTCCCAATCATTTAAACTTGTCACAGCCATGAATTGTAACTATTACTAATATTATTATATAAAATATTTTGACTACCCATATTATTTAAGTCTGCACCGGCTTACCATGTAAGAACTATTTATTAATAGTGCTTACATGGTCAGAAACTTATATTTTGCGACGCTTTGCTATAAAATATCTGTAGAGCGAAAGGGTTCGCTACTACAGTTATTAGTTATTACGTACGCAATAGAGAAGACAGCAAAAAATATAACCGAGCCAATATCAAGTTTAAAACTAGTCAAGTAAAGTAACTTAGCTACTGCTCATTGTGGACACTAGACAATGATTCCAGAAAATTGGCAAAACATCCAAGAACCAGAAACAAATATTTATGATCACACCATCACACATGTTTATCTATACCGGGAACCCAACCCGATGCCACTAGCTTTGTTGGCGTTGGAAGGGTCACTTCCAGGCTACCCTCATCCTCATCCTGCATTAATGTCCCCAGGAACCCAGATCGGCCCGACTCATCGATATGGACTATCGACGAATGCTCCAAGTACTACCTGTGCCTGGGTGGCGAGGTATTCGAGTTCCAGTGTTCCAAGGGGCTGCTGTTCGACGTGGACCGGCAGCTCTGCGACTTGGCGCTGAACGTCCACAACTGCGAAGTGACTACAGGTACGAGCTCTATAAACACCATACCGCTGAAAGACAAAACTCAATCTAAGTCAGTAACTTGTACAAATCGCTTGTCTAACTGGAACCAGTGGTACCCAGTTCTGGTGCCACTGGAGATGATGCTACATTCGAGAATTGAGGATATTCGCACAGACCCGATAGCATGACGTTTTAAACCACTATACCTCCTGATCCTAGCATTCACATACATTCACTCTCATTAAATAAACAGGAACAGCTTAATACAGGACCGTTCGTCGTGGCTATCCTACGGGGGTGTGTAATGATCGGTATAAAAACAATTCATATAATTTCATTTGATATAATAACATTTGATATAATTTTAAAGCATATAAGCACTCATTTTATATAATAAACGATTGGTATATTATCAAAATATCTATTTTTACTTACTATAATTATCATTTGGTATATCGTTTATTTATTATAAACATCATTTGGTATAATCATCATTTTGTATAAAAATCATTTTGTATAACTATCATGTGGTATATTTTTTGGTACAACGCTGACCGTGAGGCAAAGTCGACGGAGCTCCGCTTTGCGGAGCTCCTATTCCGCGTAGTTATGGCGCTTCGCGCCTTGACACAATTCTAACCTAACCTAGCCTATTTATTAGTTGAGACCTAGGAGTTACCGCTCTGTAGGGTCACAATAGGTAACTAACAAACCGACCCTTGTGGTTGGACACGAGTTAGTATAGACAGTATTTTTTTAAACCAACTATACTTTATATGAAATTAACTTTATATCATAAGTTGATTATAGTAAATATGCATTATACTTAATGTATGTTATATAAAATATTTTTAGAATAAATGATCGTTATATAAAATGATAATTATATCATATTTAAATATATTAAATGTTGTTATATGATTCAATACTTATATGAAATGAGCGTTATATCGACTGATATTATAGAAAATATTTTTATATCGACCGTTACGCACCCATCCTACGGCCTACAATTGCTTGAAAGCCTGCTTTGTTTTTATTCGAAAGAATAGCCATTTATAAGAATCTTCATAATGAAAAGTGCTATAGTTATTTTATATAATTTATTAAATAAAAGAAACGTCGCCCACTTATAACAACAATAAATAATGGACGTCATTCAAATGGTATCCGTATCATAACATATTGTATAAAGTTCAAAATACATAATATATAATAGTTTTATTACTGAAATCCTAAACTTTTCAGGATGTTACAAAAGCGCATTGTAAGTATAAGGTTAGTTAGATTAGGTTTGTTTTATAACAATCCTAAAAAGATTTTCAATCGGTCATCTTCTTTCCCTGACGGTTTCCGAAGTTCTCCATATGAACTATAGTTAATTTGTAATAGGTTTGTAAACAATTTTTGACATGACAAAAGGGCCTCTATTCTGTGATGCTAGACAAGTTGCATTCGAAAATCGTTAGCGATTATGTTTCGATTGATAAATGTATGGAATTGACGTAAGCCACCGAGATAGTTACGTGACACTTACGTCAATTCCATATATTTTTTAATCGAAACATAATCGCTAGCGAGTGTCGAATACACCTTGTCTAGCCCCACAGGTGCGTTAAAACGATATCGTGTTTGACAAGTTTAAGAATCGTTTATGTCACAGTCGCCATTATTGTAAATGACATAAGAGTTATCAAAACGTTGACAATACGGAAACACGTCAAATAAGATATCGTTATTACTGTGTAGAATCGCAGGCTGTTTTGGAGCCATAGCCATATGCTAGCTTCGTCGTTAGCATGGAAATAGTAATTGTACTTTATTCATAAATACATACCTACTACACTAATTCCATGGTCGTAAGCTTTCGCAGAATGTACCTTATTATTAGCTCGACAGCCATAAGTTGCCCCCCCACGGTCTATGCGGCGCGATTAATCGCCGCTTGATACACATGACAGCCGTCGAAACGAGCCTTTAACACATATTGAGAACGATTCGGATCGGTAGATCGCAGCGCACGGATTTATTCACAATGAAAGCGATATCAATGAACATCAAATGTTCTATAAGTAGTATATAAACTCGTGAAATCTGCTACAAGTTTGCATTCAGAACGAGCGTTGAGGATTAACTACAACTAATCGACAGCGATTACTGTAACGGGGATGCGCATGCGATCTTCCGCACGCTGTGAGGAGACATACAAGAGTCTAAGGTTACAGAACGCATGAGTAGGTTTGAGGTCTTAGGATTATAATCTCGAGAATTCAAATGTCTATGGGTCTCAGATTCCACTTACCATCAGTTGACCTAAGTGCTCGTGTGCCTTCTACTTGTCATAAAAAAAGGTGCCAGACCGCATCGTTAGATCGGCAGCTGTGTCTATAGCCTGGCCACTTTTTTGCGCTGCGGCGACTGAGGCAGCAGTGAACAACGGACGGCGAAAACATGCATAGAAATCGACGAATGGCATGCTCCTACTGCTCCCTAACATGTCCTTACGCTCGTCGCCGTAGCCTACAGTCGTCCAGGCTGTAAAATACGGCCGCGGGTCCAATCTACCGATTCGATTTTGATGATGCGATGTGCATGCATGCGCTCTCACCAATATGACCTACTTAGATATGCCTTATTGGCGCTTACCGTCCTGCTAAGTAAACCGTCTGCCTCCAGAGACTCGGGTCCCCAAACCGCTGCTGGAGAGCGCGCCGTGCGCAAACGCAACGCACCTCGCCTGCGCCAACGGGAGCTGCGTGCCGAGCGAGTACTTCTGCGACGGCTCCAACGACTGCGACGATGCTTCCGACGAAGTAACCTTGGGCCCTAGCCAGGATGCAAACGCTACTAACGTTGTTCTTTTCTATCACTCCAAATGTATGGGATGACATTTTCGTGCGTTACGATAAACCACGTGGTCAAATGTCATCCCATACACCTTGAGCGATAGAAAAGAAAAACGTTAGGAGGGTTTGCATCTTGGCTAGGGCTCCTTAACTCGTTCACTGCCCGACACTATATCGTCTTCAATCACTTACGATTCTTAGTCGGTGCGGTGAATATTTCATTTTAGTATTGTATTCCTTAGCGAGTTTGATTAATGCCTTCACCACCCTTAATAATGATCATAGTGCGCATTAAATTCTGCGCCTTACATTTAGAAATGGTTAAAAACAAAAACTCAAACATAACATCACAATTTACAATAAAATCGGGATCTAAGAAGTGACGAAGGCATTTCGTTCAACGAAGCAAGTTTTTCCTTCAAATCAGTCCAAAGTTTGTCCGGCAAACGGACGTACTTGTAACCAGCGTTTTTGTTAAAGTCGGTAGCAAACATAAATCTTTAACTTAAAGTAAGGAAAGTTATTCGTCGTCGTTAAATGGTCCCTTGGGAAGCCGTTCTTGATGTGAAATCTCATTAGTTAAGTACAATTTAAATGAATAATAAATGGCAACAAAGTAGTAGGTACAGTGCATCTCTACTCTACCTTAGGATTATGATGCAAAGCTCGTTAACACGCTTTCCGCGATACCTTACCGACCCTACCCAAAACATTAACATAGTAGCTAATAAAAGTGACTCGAAATAGACGTGGCGTTATGGTTTGGCCCGAGACAGTATTCGAGTTACTCTCGTTCATGTTTAGTACTAGTGCCCAACTGTCCAGTCTAGCTTTCACTCACTCCACACGTTACTAGAGACGTAAGCAGAGAAAAATTACGCAGACAGTACACATTATACGATAACGTGCGTGCTAAGTCTGTTGCCATTTTTAAAAGCAAGCTAAAGGATCATTTTCTGTCACTTCCGTAGTTTTTCTATTATCTCCCATACTTTTTTTTTTCTTTGTTATATCTCATGCTTCGTCTGTTGTCATTGTTTGGCTGTTTTTGGAGGATGTATGTATGTATATATTATATAGATGTATAATTATATGTATTTAGTATGTATTTATTCAATTATTTACTTTATGTATTTATATTTAGTATATTTATAAATAGTTCTAATTTCAAAATTGAAATAATTTAATTGTTTCTTGTAGTTATTTAGTTTGAGTTCTAAACGAATTAGTTTACACCCCCTGCCATGAATTTGTGTCCTCAGTTATTTCTCTTACAAGGTTGTCTGGAAGAGATCGCTATTTAGCGGTAAGACCGCCTGTTGTATACCTATGATTTAAATGTACTGTTCCATGTTCTGTTTTTATTTTTTATTTTTGGTGTTCAATAAAGAGTATTTGTATTGTATTGTATTGTATTGTGCGGACTTCAGAGCCAATTGTAAAGTACCTATTGTTTTTTAATGGCACTGAGAAGGCATGCACATTAGTCAATGGAATTTCAGTGCATCTTAGCATCTTGAAGCCACGTTGACCTAGTCGGTAGTGATTCTGCCTTCGAAGCTAGCTGTGCTAGGTTCAAATCCCGGTAAGGGCAGATATTTGTGTTATGGGCGCCAGGATTTGTTCCTGAGTCTTGGATGTTTCCTATGTATTTAAGGATATATTTATCTATGTAAGTTTAATTGTTGCCGTTCTCTAGTACCCATAGTACAAGGCTATATGTATACTATATAGAGCTTAGTTAGGGACTAGTTCAATTTGTGTGACATTGTCCCGTGATATTTATTATTTATTTATTGTCCAACACGTTTAGCAACGTATTTGCAATCTTTAGGTGACGTATATTCATAGGCCTCAGAGTCCTCTTACCTAGATATCACCAGGGGCCCTAGCCAAGATGCAAACGCTACTAACGGTTTTCTCTTGTATTAGTCAAAATGTATAGGATGACATTCTCGTGCGTTACGATAAACCACGTGGTTTAACTGTCATCCCAAAATAATATCCTTATGGCAGTGGTTGCTAGTTTATCCCTTTTTTCTAAATGAACGTGTACGTTGGAAGCCTTATTACCCGACTGCGGAAAAGCCCAAAAGGAGGGTTATGTGTTTGACCTGTATGTTTGTCCGACTATATGTTCCCTCGCAGAGGCTATGGATGGGCCCATTTCAACAAGCGAGGTGTCGTTAGATTCGTCTTAACATCGCAAGTGTCACTGGGTACTTACATTAAAACAAAAATAATATAGCAGCACAAAATATAATAAAGTGTAACTAACATATATAGACGACATTATCAGACCATACAGTCGGGTTTGAAAATCTTGCTTTTTGTTAGACTTGTTTTTTTCATGTGTAATATTTGTAAGTGTCGTTGTACATGTCAACAGCCAAGCTGGCCTAAGCCAGCTGGAGCTGACATGTTCAAGGTTGGAAAAAACTTCTAAATAATAAAGAGAAAAAAATCTTTGTCATTTTTGCTAGGTATTTGCCTTCCAAAATAGGTACTAGAAGTCAGCGAGCCGTCTTCGTAATATCCCATCTTTGATACGTTCACGTAACAACTACTACTGCACTTACTTTCTCTAACCGATGAAGCGTGTTCCAGGGCTGGTGTGACTTCTCGTACGACCCTAATGCAGCAGAACCTTGTGACCAGGAATTGTGCAAGTTACCCGACTGTTTCTGCTATAAGAAACCTGATACTATCCCTGGCGACATTATACCCAATCAGGTGAGGTTAACATAAAACTTACAGTAAGTAAAAGCGAAAGCGAGATTATCTTTGGTTTAAAAAATGATTTCGATGTCATCACGTCACGAGCAATATACAATTTTATTATTATCCAACACAGCGCTTAAAAATATCTGACGCCGTCTAAGTAACAAAGACGTGTGAAATATTTTTTCCAATCTTGGATAATAATCCCTGGTCGGTAGGTACATAGACAGGGTTATTTTTTTTTGCTATTGACGACACCTTGGCCTAGTTAGGAGTAACCCCACCTCCGAAGCCAGCGGTCCCGGGTTCAAATCCCGGTAAGGGCAGATATTTGTGTGATGAGCGCGAAGATTTGTTCCTTAGTCTTCAAGGTTTCCTAAGTATTCAAGTAAGTATGTTTATCGTTGTCTAGTACCCGTAGTAAAAGCCTAGAGCTTAGTTTGGGACTAGGTCAATTGTGTGAGATGGTCCACAGATTTATATTTATTTAATAACGAGTATTTGTATTGTATTGTATCGTTCAGTTTAAAACTGAACGCCCCTGCACAAGTCGACCTATGAACCATGCACCACATTGTAGCGTTCAGTTTAAGATTAGACGATCTATAATCGTTTCTAGACTCCTCAAATGATCACTCTCACCTTCGACGGGCCGGTGAACCACGAGAACTGGGACATATTCACCAAACACCTGTTCGGGGGGGAGCGCAAGAACCCCAACGGATGCAACATAAAGGCGACTTTCTTCATACCGCACCAGTACACCAACTACCGGCATGTGCAGAAACTGTGGAACGACGGCCATGAAATCGCTGTCAATTCTATTACGTGAGTAATGAGATCGCTGTCAATTATAGTCCGTGAGTAATGAGATCGCTGTCAATTCTATTCCGTGAGTAATGAGATCGCTGTCAATTCTATTCCGTGAGTAATGAGACCGCTGTCAATTCTATTCCGTGAGTAATGAGATCGCTGTCAATTCTATTCCGTGAGTAATGAGATCGCTGTCAATTCTATTCCGTGAGTAATGAGACCGCTGTCAATTCTATTCCGTGAGTAATGAGACCGCTGTCAATTCTATTCCGTGAGTAATGAGATCGCTGTCAATTCTATTCCGTGAGTAATGAGATCGCTGTTAATTCTATTACGTGAGTAATGAGATCGCTGTTAATTCTATTACGTGAGTACTTAATGAGATCGCTGTCAATTCTATTTCGTGAGTAATGAGATCGCTGTCAATTCTATTACGTGAGTAATGAGATCGCTGTCAATTATAGTCCGTGAGTAATGAGATCGCTGTCAATTCTATTCCGTGAGTAATGAGATCGCTGTCAATTCTATTCCGTGAGTAATGAGACCGCTGTCAATTCTATTCCGTGAGTAATGAGATCGCTGTCAATTCTATTCCGTGAGTAATGAGATCGCTGTCAATTCTATTCCGTGAGTAATGAGACCGCTGTCAATTCTATTCCGTGAGTAATGAGACCGCTGTCAATTCTATTCCGTGAGTAATGAGATCGCTGTCAATTCTATTCCGTGAGTAATGAGATCGCTGTTAATTCTATTACGTGAGTAATGAGATCGCTGTCAATTCTATTTCGTGAGTAATGAGATCGCTGTCAATTCTATTTCGTGAGTAATGAGATCGCTGTCAATTCTATTACGTGAGTAATGAGATCGCTGTTAATTCTATTACGTGAGTAATGAGATCGCTGTCAATTCTATTTCGTGAGTAATGAGATCGCTGTCAATTCTATTTCGTGAGTAATGAGATCGCTGTCAATTCTATTTCGTGAGTAATGAGATCGCTGTCAATTCTATTAAGTGAGTAATGAGATCGCTGTCAATTCTATTCCGTGAGTAATGAGATCGCTGTCAATTCTATTCCGTGAGTAATGAGACCGCTGTCAATTCTATTCCGTGAGTAATGAGATCGCTGTCAATTCTATTCCGTGAGTAATGAGATCACTGTCAATTCTATTCCGTGAGTAATGAGACCGCTGTCAATTCTATTCCGTGAGTAATGAGACCGCTGTCAATTCTATTCCGTGAGTAATGAGATCGCTGTCAATTCTATTCCGTGAGTAATGAGACCGCTGTCAATTCTATTCCGTGAGTAATGAGATCGCTGTCAATTCTATTCCGTGAGTAATGAGATCGCTGTCAATTCTATTCCGTGAGTAATGTCGCTGTCAATTCTATTACGTGAGTAATGAGATCGCTGTTAATTCTATTACGTGAGTGTATGAGATCGCTGTCAATTCTATTACGTGAGTAATGAGATCGCTGTCAATTCAATTAGGGTGATCGCACCAGTGTTGGACACTTTAAGCTGACAGGCACCAATAATGGACACTTTACTTTTAATTTAAAGATCATAAGGTTATAAATTGATTGTTGCCAAACAAATGAATAACCTTTATTGTCTGTAAAATAAGAGTCAAGTGTCCATCATTGGACCTTGTCCATTACTGGTTCGATCACCCTACGTGAGTAAAGTTAATAGTGGAGAGTGAGGTTCTGTTAACTCATTTAATGACAAGATCTATCGTGTATCGGGTTTAGTACAACGTTTAAATTCAGTAAACACTTGTAAGTAGGTCAATAGGCGTAGGACAAACACAGAGTTTGTTTTACAGTATTAGTTATAGTTGTAGTTACAAGTGAAGCTAATATATGGTAGTGTGATAAAAAAGATACTTACACACTTTAAGGATACAATAAGATCCGGGTCGACCTTATTATTAATCTTATCTTATCTTATCTTACAGATGGTCCCTTTCGGATACTCTTCGAGCAATTACCCTCTTACACACTCAGCTGTTCGAATGTGCAGGTTACCTCACGATGTTTTTTAATCACCGTAAGAGTATCGGGTAATATTCTTATTGCTACGAGTTCATGGTGACCGTGGAGGCACCATACAATCACGAGTCGACCCCCTAAACCACTAGGCCACCGACGCTCTTAGCTAAATTTAATATGTATCATTCCCTATTTAGAAGTCGCGGCCCAGAGGAATGGTGGTCCAAAAACGCGACGGTCGAAGATTGGTTCGATGAGATGGTCGGCCAGGCGAATATTATCCACAGGTTCGCGAGAGTGCGCATGGAAGAGTTCAGGTAAGCATCACAAGAGGGGACGACACGGTAAGACGATGTGATTAACGCAGGCAGTGACCCTGACCACGAAGTTGGCGGTATTGGGGTTAATTCCCGGTAAAGGCAAATATTGATCTAATTTATGTTAAATGCATGCATTAGGCTTACCTGCTGGCTTATTATGGCCGTCTTTATCGCGTGACTAAACGTGGATAAAACATCCGTCTCTTTCTGACAAGTGCAGTGCCAGAGTGACGGATGCTTTATACGCCACGATAAACGTGACCGTAGTGTATCCTGAAAGGACGCAGCTATAAAAGTCCTATAACTCTCTAAGTCTCGCTTTATGTACTGTTTCATTCAACAACGTGTTTATAGATTTAAATGAATTCTGATAAAACGTAATGTGTCTGGTTGTTTTTATTTTGACAAAACAAATCTAAACCAAACAGTTTAAATGGTACAAGATTTTTAAAAAACACTACGTCATATTTCCAGACCATAATCACGTCGTAATGATTCGTTTTAATTATTGTACTTAATTTATTCGTAGTAATCTCTGATATATACCCGTGTGGTGGCCACTATTCAGTGTGGTTGTGGGAGTGGCACTATTCTCCCGGCAACCACACGGGATTAGGTTAATTTGTGTGAAATTGTCCCCTGATATTTATTTGACTAATTCATCTATGATTATTGTCTATTGCTTATCATCCATCATCCTCCATCTCAGGCCCCAGCTACAAGCTGAGCTGGTGAGCCTTTTCGGCTTTAGTACCTAATATTTGTTTCTTTGTTGTTGTTTTATAATTGTGTACCTAGTGCATAGTATAGTTTTTTGTAATTAATTATTTAATTGTAATTGTATTTTAGCCGAATAAATGTTTCTTTCTTTTTTTTTTCTTTAATACCAACCTCTTGACTATGATTCGTCTATAATTATTGACTATTGCTCACCTATCTCTTTGTAAAGTTCCGCCAGCGTGTCGAATCGTTGTATCTTCTCCTGCTCACTAAGCGTCAGGTTAATAAATATCACGTTCTGAAAGAAACTCGACGCTTGCAAACAGTTGTTCTGTTCCACTGCAATCCTAAGGGAGTAAGGACTTGTAGAACCTACAGTTAGCGATGTGCTTGCAGCCTTCTAGGCCTGATTGTGCAAAATGTGGTTACAGAATTAAAAACAAGTATTTTTAGAGTTGTCGGTATTTCTGTAGCTCTGCCTTCCCCACTCTGTGAATCAAGGCGTGATGTTATGTATGTATGTACTATCCCTGGCAACATTATACCCAATCAGGTAAAAGCGAAACCGAGATTATCTTTGGTATAAAAAATGATTTCGATGTCATCACGAGCATAATACAATTTTATTATTATCCAACACGGCGCTTAAAAATATCTGACGCCGTCATACGACGTGTAAAATATTTTTTCCAATCTTGGATAATAATCCCTGGTCGTTAGGTACATAGACAGGGTTAAATTTTTTTTTTGCTTTTGCCTAGTTAGGAGTAACCCCGCCTCCGAAGCCAGCGGTCACGGGTTCAAATCCCGGTAAGGGCAGATATTTGTGTGATGAGCGCGAATATTTGTTCCTGAGTCTTGAATGTTTTCTATGTATTAAAGTATATCTTTCTCTATATAAGTATGTTTATCGCTGTCTAGTACCTACCCATAGTACAAGCCTAGAGCTTTTGGGACTAGGTCAATTTGTGTGAGATTGTCCCCTGATATTTATTTATTTATTTTAATTATTTATTCATATTCTTATTACAGAATAATGGCTCAGTTTCCTAAATGATCCTGAATGATGTTTTTGATTGTAATTAAAAACACTATTCATAAGGAACAATAATTGTTTATTTACATTTCGTTGTGACACATGCTATGAATGAAGTAGTCAAGATCGGGCACATTGAGAGCATCGTCAGGAAAGGCGTTTGAAAATCAGTCTGTAACTCGGTCAAATATTAACTTGATAAAACGTCACCTAGTTTAGTGTAGTAGTTTAGTTTAGTGGTGGTAGGACCCTGTGCAGGGTCCGTCCGGATCGCTACCACCATCTTATCCATTAACCATCCGCCAAGCAACAGTGTTCGCATTGTTGTGTTCCGGTGTGGGGGTAAGACAACCGGTGAAATTACTAGCATAGAGGCATTCCATCTTAGTACTCAGGGTTGGCAGCGCATTTGAGGTCTTAGGATTATAATCTTGAGAATTCAAATGTCTATGGGTCTCAGATTTCACTTACCATCAGGTGGCCTGAGTGCTCGTGTGCCTTCTCCCTAACATAAAAATAAAAAATAAATAAATAAATAAATACCTAAACAGGGATGATCCAAATCATCTACCCTACCAACTACTGATTTGTTGAAAGGATCTTAAGCCACCCTGTATATGAAAATAAATAAAGAATAAAGCTGACTGATGACAAAGCAAAATAAATACCTACGCTCTTTCCTACCAGAAACAACGTTGTACCTATTAGGGTAACATTCTCAAAGACAACATCATTCACAAACATTTAATCAACAAAAAAATATTGAACATTTCAGCTACTGCGATTTATTAACGGTATATGACAAAGAATTTAAATGAGATTTTCTCATAACCAAATGGCAATATATATTTTTAGAATCTTCCTTCTCCATGCCACAAAAACAAATGTATCCGGTTCAAAGGACCAACTACGCCATTTTTAAATCCGAATATATCAGAAAGCTTCTCTTATTGCAGAGGTCTCAGAGTCCCGTATATGGCGGTGGGATGGAACCGTCAATTCCTCATGATGCAGGAGTTTGGCTTCGTGTACGACGCTACCATCGTGGCTCCGCTGGCCGACGCGCCTTACTGGCCGTATACACTTGACTACAAGATGCCTCACAACTGTACCGGTAAGTCAGACAAACTGAATTAATTTAGTGTTAACTTACAGACTAACTAACTGCGCAAAAGTTAGTTACCGCTTTCGTTTGAAATTGTTCTAACATTCGGATTTTTTAGTACTAACGTCCGGCTATTATCTCTGTGCTTAGGTACAAAATGTCACATAGTTAAACGTAGTTGAACCGAGAAGGCCAACCAATCCAACATACAGGGTCAGTAAACAATAAATATCAGAAAATCCAAAATTACTCGATGAAATAGCAATAAACAACATCTATACAGACGTCCCAAGTCCCGCCAAAAGTTAACTTAACAACATTTTAACGACTAATTAAACTAACAAACACCCCTTTGCACTTCTTTATGCCCGAAGACGCGGAGATATATTACTTTAGAAAATCAATCCGTTTCCGAGGGAATGTTTTAAACTGTTAAATCAATTTCGAATCTTTAAAGATTCGTGAAAGAGGTCATTAAAAAATCCATAACATTACATAGAGGTATATTTACCTATCTACATATACCACTTTCTGATCTAACATGGATCTAACAGTTCTTATGCGAGACATCTTTGACTGTGCAATTAGAGCGTGTGAATGATTAAGCAACCGTTATGAGCAGCAATTGTGACTAGAAAACTACTTTGCGCTATCACGAAGATTCACAAAGCGGTTACATAATGCTAGCCATTATGCTACCGACTATTCTTTCCTACCGATTAAAATATTGTTTCCTTAGTGCGTATTGTTTTGTTTTAATTGTAAAGTTTTCCGCATAGACAGTTCCGAATATCATCATGCGATCGCGTGTCATATAATCGTCCGACCGGTTTTTCCAACGCTTTTTCGATGAAAGTCGTGACGATATCGGGAAGTTATCCTATGAACCGTGTAGTCGTTTCCTCAGAAAGACCTTGCGGAATTTATGAAAAGTAACACTAATTAGTTACCAGAGTTTAGGGTCTATTTTATTAACCCCCAGCGCAAAGCGGGGTGCTATAAGTTTGATATGATGTGTAAGTGTGTGTGTGTGTGTGTGTGTGTGTGTGTGTGTGTGTGTGTGTGTGTGTGTGTGTGTGTCTGTCTGTGGCACCGTAGCTCTTAAATGGATGAACCGATTTGAATGAGGTTTTTTTTATTTGAATGCAGATTTTCTAGCGGTGGTTCTTATACATGTTTTATCAAAATCGGTTCAGCCGTTTGTGAGATATTGAGCTTTAAGGGGGTTAAAAGCCCCCGATATAACGGCGACACCTACTTTCGGAGCTGATATCACTGATATCTGATCACTGACAACACTGACACTAACTAAACTGACACGGCGGGGAACCGGGACCGCTAAGTACCTAAATGAAATAATGTAAAATACTCCAGCTACTTACCGGTCCCCGGTGTCAGTTCAGTTAGTGTTAGTGTTCAGTTAACTACCTACTTATCAAACAATCAGCCCTTACTCCTACGCGACGACGCTGGATCAAAATATTAATACCTACTTATAATTAAACTTATAGGGCCACTACTTATTACTTTTTACTTTCTGGAGGGTTTTTTACAGACTGTTTTGAGTCGGAGGTTTTTTAATACTTTTCTACAAACGAGCCCACGGGCCATTAAGTGGGTCTAAGGCCTGGATCCGAGATTACAAGATTGCCGTGGCCAAACCTGAGGACTACAAGGGCTGCATTAATGGCTGGCTGGCTGGCTGTCACTAGATACGTCAAAAAAACCGTCAACACTTCTATATAACACTAACATTAACATTTTAGACGCATCTTAAGATGAGCATTACAGTCGAAACCAGTTTATTAAAACACGGCCCTAAGATAGAATGCCTTAACGCTAGTAATATATATCCCTGGTTGTCCAAAATATTTATGTAGAAATCAAGGTGGCCTAAGGAGGCCTACTACCTAAATAACGCATCTGCTTTATACCCGGAATACACGAGACTAGTTTTTCAAGCCAGGGTAGCAAGTTAGAAAGCTAGATACTGACCTAAGAACTATCCTGGCTTGCTGTCCTCGCTTGGAACATGCTAGTGATGTTTACATGATGCCAGTAATTTTAAACCAGCCAGTACCATTGCAGTGATGGTAACAACGAGATAACAGAATCGGCGTTAAGGCTGCTAGCTACTAGCTCAAAAAATTGAACGGCAAGCTATTAAACAGTCCAGGCTTCAGACACTAGCCTAATAGCTTTCTCGCTAGCTTACTATAGCCTGGAAATAAAGCTAGTTTTGTATACACAAAGATAAACGCACAAGTTTGCTATGCTATGCTGGCTTGAAAAACTAGCGTCGTGTATCCCGGGAATTTTAAATCATGTAAAATATTCCATAGATTAAATTACCGACAAACATATCCAAACAACCTGCCCAAGCGATAAATTCGATACAAACTTTCCTAGAGAACACGAACCTATCTGCTCCCATTACGTTTAACTACCCAAACCTATTCCGTTACAGAAAATAACCAGGCTTGTCCAACAAGAAGCTACGCCGGCCTCTGGGAGATGGTGATTAACCCGCTGAAGCACGAACAACACGTTTGTCGCACCCTCGACCACTGCCCGACCAAGTTGGCCGACAAGGACGTTTACGACTTATTGGTGATCAACTTCAAGAGGCATTACATGAACAACAAGGCCCCGTTCGGCATACATCTGAACTCCACTTGGTTGAAGGATCCTGAGTATTTAAATGCGATTAAGGTGATTATAGCTTATTTTATTCCGTAGGTTTTTTTTTAATGCTGTTGACGGGCAAACAAGCCGACAGCCCACTTGATGGGAAGTGGTCACCGCCGCCTATGGACATTCGCATCGCCGGAGGCGTCATCAATGCGTTGCCGGTCTCGAAGAAATTTAATGACACCCTTTTTAATAAAGCCCCATATTGTAGCGTATTGGGAAAATCTCAGCAGGAAATTCATTCCAAATTCCTATAGTACGCACGACAAACGTGCTACAGTGCGATGTGCGATGGATGGTGGATTATTACATATTAAAATGTATTTTAACCCTTTTATTTCTAACTTTGTACAAATGCACATGCAGAAAACAGGGGCCCTAGCCAAGATGCAAACGCTCCTAACGTTTTTCTTTTCTATCGCTTTAAATGTATGGGATGACAGTCGACCACGTGGTTTATCGAAACGCACGATAATGTAAAGTAAAGTAGTTTTATTAGTAAAGTAAAGTAATATTATTTTTTATTTGGTTCATATTCCATTGACAAATTTCGTGGTATAAAAACTGTAAAACCTCAAGAACACCATCTCAAAAATAATTGAAAAATAAGAATTGTTTATGACTAGCTGATATATAATAAAATGATCATGTGAGGTACCCACCTCAAGACCCGTCCAAACAAACTTTTCGATTTCTGATGCATCTTGAGGGCATCTTACTAAACGCCGTTATGCATGTGCACTAATGCATAAGAGAGGGTGTATCATTTTTCCAAACTGCTATTCAATTAATCCATCCCTTTTTCAGACATTTATGAGCGAAGTGATGAAACTACAAGATGTGTACTTTGTCACTTATAAACAAGTTATTGAATGGATAAAGCATCCAACACCTCTGCGTGAAATAAAGAAGTTCCAGCCATGGCTTTGCAACAACCAAACATTTGAAGATGTGGAGTATGCATGTCACAAACCTAAAACTTGCAAACTGCCATCCAAAGTGCTACAGCATGACAAGTACATGATGACATGCCATGGATGCCCACAGAGCTATCCATGGATTAGAAACGAATTCGGATTAGACTGATTAAATTATAATCATAAATCATAATAATTAGTGGCTCTCCAAATCAAATAGGAGTTCCTATGAGGTGGGCAAAAAGTATCAATGAATTGTATGCAATTTCAAATCAAATATTACACTGTTTGTAACATGTTGTCATCAAGATTAATATTATGTTAAATTCAAAAGGGTGTAGATTAACCCCTCGACTGTCTTGTCACAGATCTGTGGGAAAAATTTGTAGTTTTTTTTTTTTCCAGTTTTTATCATAATCCGCAGAGACTAGAACATGGTATTTTTTCACCTCTGACAGACTAGGGGTTAAGTGCCTATTAGTATATAGGCAACAGGTCCTATTTGGTTTAGTTGGCCACACTAAAATTAAGTTACCAGATCAATGAACAAAAATTAGGAATAACTTCTTTATGTTTTGTCTCATAGTATTATTTGTTAAGTATAAGTGCAATAATTTATTATTTCCTACATTTTATAATAAAACTTTGATAAAACAAAGGTGTTTGACTAAAACTTCATTGGTCCTTAAATTATTTAATGTAGACTTACTTATACATAAGAAAATAATATAGTATCACCGATCAATCATTCTTGAGTTATGAAGGGATTTGGGATAGCTTCCATGCCATCCATGGGGCAGATCAGAACAACTGAGGTGCCACGACATACTACTAGACCCAAGGCTCTGGTGTCTTCCAATAGCTTATAAGGATCATCAGGATCTGTAAGAATGTAAATAAATATACATTATAAAGCAATCCAGCCATGATAAAAAACACTCAAAAGTTCTGCCAACCATAAAGAGTAAGATAATGTCACAATAAAAAACAAGTGGAAAGTAGAAGTAAGTAACTATTTCTTCTCTTTATTTGGGACAAAAAACAGTATCACACTAACATAAAGTAATAATGCAAGACAGATAATGTGCAACCATATTATCTCGTATAGATATGTATTATCCGCATATTAACTCAAATATATGATTATGATACACTTAGTACAAACAGCAACACTCTTAACTGTACAACGGTGGACCTCATTACAAGAGACATAAGTATAGTTAAAAATGTGGGTGATGGTACATAAAATATTATAAATAAAAATTATCAGATCAGAGAAAAAGCACAGATCCGTGTCAAAGTGCACAAAGTGTACATATATATCCACACTTAATGGATTAAAACACTTTCAAAACTATTTATAAACAATTATCTGGAATTTAGTTTAAGCTGTTTCTGTATACTTTGTTTTGTACTTGTCTACTCATTGCCACTTTTTGCTGTTCTTATTTTCCTCCATCACTCATGGGTTTACTGTAAAAAATCCCTTCAAAGGGATAAGTGCACCTTCCATACATTATTATTCTGTAAATATTGTATTAGACTTTCTATGTTCAGTACAATAAAACTCCAACAATAACCCTAATCCCTCCCATAGAAAATACACTTTTAAGCTGTATTTAATCCAATTAAACTCTAATAAGGAAATATTTGTTGTGTTCGACTGGTATAGTGCATAATCAATAACCTAGTTTTCATAATATACATAAGTAGGTTGTTAAATGAAAAGGTGCAACGCAATGAATACCCATATAACGTCTCAATTGGCCACTAATGTCTCATAATATTATAGGCCAAGTTGTTTATCATAGAACACAATCATATTAAGTGTTATTGAATATGCTTGAATGTTTGAATGAATAACTGAACATTTTCACAAAATAGTACAAAAACACAAACCTCTTAGGAATTCCGTGGTGTTGTCGAGCACTAGATTTAACAGTGGGTCGTAACCCTTGAGGATGCCGGCTGCTTCGCGCCCCCCGGCGAACTTCACACGTATACTTTTTTCCAGGTATTTACTCAAATCAAGAATAGACTCTTTCCTTCTCTTTTCTTTTCCATCCCCCGCTCCCTGGGGACCCTAGAAACAAAAACAAAGTTCAAACCCAAACATCACTGCATGAAATTTGAACATTAGGTATTCTTCCGATTTAATGTTACCTTAGACTTATCGCCTCCCTCTTTTGACGCCATGATACAGGAATTAATAAAGAAATGATATGAACGTTTCCTACAACTTAATAGCCGGCAACGCTTTGAGAAGAAAAATTCAAAACATATATTTCTAGGTTATGTGTTCCTACAATCAGGCTGTCATGCCGCCGCTCGCAACTTGCCAACAGTCCTGAACGAAATATTTAAGGCGTAAGTAAAGTTAACATCGAAAGCTAAACAATAAATATAATAAGTAAAAAAACAAAATTCAAGGGCATCAAATACGCCATTTTTTTGTAAAATAAGGGTTTTCAGCTCACCAAGTTTCGTGTTTCTAATTTTTAAACGAAACCCTAACTGGGCTGCCAGCTTTAATTATTCCTTTATCTACACCTTTACTTAAAATATATTTTCACAAACTGGTGTAAAGTATAATTTAAGCCATTCATTATAGTATTTTTAAATTTGATGTACTACACATCTTCATTTGAATTGTACTATAACAATAGGGGAACATTATTCGAGTGTTAAGTAGGAATTTTTACTTTCTAGTTGGCTACCCACTTTCTGACATTTCAATGTTTTGACGTAAACAAAAAAACGCCCGTGAAAATATTTTTTTTGGTGTTTAATTATGTATTATTAGGGTGTTAATTCAGATAATTAATGTTACTTATAGTCATTATATACTGTAGTTTATAAATTAGATATTATCCTTCACCTACATAACGTGGTAGCGTAGCTGAGCCATCGTGACCAAATGAGATATCAATGCGATCGTCAGTGAGCTACATTCTGTCTCACGCGCCCGGAGAGTCGGTCATGTCGCACCCGGACTACGGGCAGCAGGCGCCGCACCATGCCTGCCTTCTGGTGCTCGTCAAGGGCGTGGGGGGAATGCTCAGGAACTTTAACAAGCTCTGGGAGAGAATCCAAAGGGTCAACAACATCAAAGTAACGGGTAAGCTCTTGAGCCTTTAAAAATGCCTTTTTATTTATTTACATTCTTTATCAATACAATGTTGTGTTTGAAACCATAGATATAAAATAAATAATAGTAGACAGAAATAAAAAGTACATAAGAACTAAAAATTGGTTGAATGTTTTGGAAAAGTTAGTGTTTAGATAAAGATGGATTTCTTACCATAAACCTAGTTTTATGCAATAATTTGCTGAGCTCTTGAAACTAGTTTAGTTAGCAATAAGTACTTTATCCCAGTACACATGAGTCTAGTGTGAATAGAAGGTCAAAATTAAACCATATTTTTACGCTTCCTATTCCTATGGACGGATTCAGACATTGTTTTTTTAAGTACATCAATTATTATTTTATTTACTTTTGGTGGTTTAAGACAAACAAAGAGGCTGAAAATTAGTATAAGTATATTTAATTTCTTAATCAAAGAGTTAAATCACCATCAATAAGCACTATTTTTATCATTTACATGGTTTATCAAACTATCAAGTTAAAAATCACAATTGTTTCAGCTCGTGTCTAAAGGGCTAAGACAATATTTAATTACACTACTCTACAAATATTTATTTTGTTACTTATTATATACATGTTTTTTTTCTGTTCATGATAGACTCCAACAGACAGGTCAGGGACATCTGGGTGCGGTATGTGCGAGACTACCCTGTGGAGAACAATGATTGGGGGGACTTCCAAACCCATAGGTAATGTTATCTGCCATAACACCCAAGAAGGTGGCAGAAAAGTGCAATGTTGTAGTCAAAGCATTCTATACTCTATATTAAATTTAAAATGCCTATATTATTTAGTTATCCACCTTCTTTGGTATTACAGCACTTTTATTCTTATAAGTGCTTGCTCCTATTGGAATAAAGTTCCTTTTCCTTTGTTTTAAAATTGTTTGATTTCAAACCAACAGCTAGTTGACACATTGATACATTCTGAAGTTTATTTTATAAACAAACTGCTGTAAACAACAATCCAATCACCCATTGTAATAAATATAAAATCATTTTATATATGATTTGTCTGGTAATGGTAAACATCATTGACAATGCGTTAGCTCAGTTGGTAGCAACTGCGCCTTCAAAGCTAGAGATAAACACAAATATTTGTTTCTGTCTTAGTGTGGCCAGGAATAGGAGCAATAAACTGAGGGATTGTTTCAACTCAATAATCGTAGCAACATTTGTTCTACAACTTTAAAAAAATATTTAATTTATTATTTGGTATTTTTTCAAACAAACTAATTAGGATTTTCAATGTACTCCATCCAATAGTCTAGTTGACATGTACTGTCAGCCTAAAAACTTCGTAGTTTTCGCAATACATTGCTTGCTTGGAAAATCTAAATTCATTAATATTAAGTTAACAATAACTTATTTCCAAAACTTTTAGAATAAATGTTGTTACGTTTTTTATGTGCAAACGATCCCTCAATCTGTTGCTCCACCCGGTATATTTCTCTAAATCATATGTTTATTGTTGTACAAGCATAGTAGTTTGGGACTAGGTGTTTACAATGTTGACTTAATTTTTGTGTGATTCTACTCTGATATTTATTTCTCTTTATTGAATTTCCAGGAGATTACTCGGCCTCATAACTCTAAGCAAATTTAACAATCAAGTGGAACTGAATGAGGTCTGCCGAGTCCATGAGTCACTCAAAGTCAAGTATTCTAGTACCTTGTATGACTCCCGAGCTTTTATGTTTGGTCCCGTCAGCAACATGAAGCAGCCAGAGCAGGAGCCTGAGACTTATAGTGTATTTGAAGATGACAAGTCCAAGGACGGTTCCATGGATAGGTATGTTTTAGAATAATTAAAAAAAAATATAGCTTGTCAAAGGAAAAGGAGGACAGAGGCCACCTGATGGTAAATATTTGTTTCAGAGTCTTGGATGTTTTATATGTATTGATGTATGTATTTCTATGTATAAGTATGTTTATCACTGTCTAGTACCCATAGTACAAGGCTAGAGCTTAGTTTGGGACTAGGTCAATTTGTGTGACATTGTCCCGTGATATTTATTTAATTATGCATTTATTTTAGAAACAATGAACTTGATCCTTTTTCAAACTTGTATGTGAAAAATCGACACTAAAAAACGACTTACAGACCAGAACAAGAAACAGACCTTGTACAAGATCCTACCACCACTAAATCTATATATATAAAAATTAATCCTTATTTCCCTTGGTCACGGCTGGACCGATTTCGCTAATTCTTGTTTTGTTGTGTAGGTTACACTGGAAAAGGTTTTTTTTATTAAGGATTGAAAAAGTTCAGAGAATATTCCAATGGCGACAATAAGTTATCTTGTTGATTTCAGATCTTCACTACCCAGTGAACAAGCTGACAGTCTGACATCAGCAGAAAGCTTTCCGCAGTCTGCCTCATCCAGTGCGTCCATCCCGATCGAGGAGAACTTTACCACCCCTTCCAATTTCAAAACACATGCCATGTTCTACGGCGAGAATGACCCAGTGCCGGATTTAGAACAAAATGTAGCGGATCTGATCAACTCCCTGTTTTGGGTCGTGGAATCGAGACGGCTAGAGAAGTCCAGGGAGAAGTTGGAAAAAGTGTCTTTGCTTTTGGCTCCGTTTGAAAAGAAAGACTTTGTAGGTGAGTTGATTTAAACTCATACTTATACTTATAAAATTAATAGAACATTTTTGGCTACATCACAAATTTATACTATCTATACTATATATTACAAAAATGCGAAAGGAACTCTGTTTGTTTGTTTGTTACGCTTTCACAGCTAAACCACACAAGACTGATTTAAATGAAAATTGGTATGGTGAATGGTAATAGCTAGAACTATGGGGAAAGAAACAGTACTTTTTACTCTGGACAATTTGACAGTTCCCCAGGGTTTAGCGATAAACGACTTGTACGCGATGGAGTCGCGGGTAGCAGCTAGTATTAATAAACGCACTTGATATCAAAAACAATAGAATTCAGAGAGTTATGAGGTTGGAGGCGCTTGGTAAAATTGTAAAGTAATTTCAATTTAATTGTCTTTTCAGGACTTGATATGGAATCAAGGAACAACAAAAAGCGGTGTATGGGGCGCGTCACTAAGAATTTAGCTGATTTAACTCTTCAGTCAGGGTTGGTCTCAGACAGCTTAATCCTTTACCATTCGTCTGCAGAAATATTAAAGAACGTCAATGATTGGTTGTGGTTGGCTGCTGCGAATGAAGGTGAACCCAGCAATCTGATTATGAACACTACAAATCTTTTTCTCTATATATTATACTAAAATCTGTTTTCCAGGTCTCTGTGCATCATCTGCCATACTGCTTTACCCAAACTTAAGGAACCCCGTGCCTTTACAAAGAAACGCCAGCCTACAAGAGAGTTCCCCAAACAAAACAAAACCTTTATCATTATGCCAGTCCCAATCGGACTCCTTTAGAAAATTCAAGATCAACTCCTCCCCTCTCAGGTCCTCTAAAACCTCCAGCCCCGTTAATCCCCCAGGTGAGCTGACTCCTTCATCATCAGACAGCATCGAATCATCTTCTAGGCAATCTGAAACTGACAATGCTGACTCAGAATCCCTCGCTTCGTCCAGTGACATCGAGTACCAAAGCCAGAAGTCCTTCTTAGGGCCCGACTTACCGTCCATACCTAGACAATCGCAGTCGCAAGTAACCAACCAGTACCTTTTGAGTGGGGATGATATCGTAGAGAAATATCGTAAAGCGATAGTAGATTACAGCAAGTACCAGAATGCGGGTATCATAGAGACCGAGGCGTGCTTCAAAGCAGCCAGGATTGCAGTGGAACAGAACAACTGTTTGCAAGCGTCGAGTTTCCTTCAGAATGTGATATTTATTAACCTGACGCTTAGTGAGCAGGAGAAGATACAACGATTCGACACGCTGGCGGAACTTTACAAAGAGATAGGTGAGCAATAGTCAATAATTATAGACGAATCATAGTCAAGAGGTTGGTAAGCAATAGACAATAATCATAGATGAATCATAGTCAAAAGGTCGAGGCTCAGGAAGTTCGAAGTGAGCTCTGACTAGTAAATAAATAAAAGGGGACAATTTTACACAAATTAACCTAATCCCGTGTTTAACCTAAACCAGGGTACAATGGTGCCGTGTGGTGTCGGGTGCCGTGTGGTGTCGGTCGAGAATAGCACCACCCCATCTCTTCCCGTGGGTGTCGTAAGAGGCGACTAAGGGATAAACCGGGGGATGGGCAGCAGCGTCCTCCGCGAACTACCAGGTATTACTGCGGTCGCCAACCCGCCTGCCAAGCGTGGCGACTATGGCATTTTCCCCCCAAATTAAAAAAATAAAAAATGAATCCACAATATCGGCCCAGACCCCTAGTCCCCGGCGGCCCTGCTATTCCTGGCTCCGGTAGCGGCCATGGTAACGGTGGGGCAGGGGGTGCTTCAGTGAATCACCGGCAGAGACCCGGCTACCAAAAACGACGACCTTTGGCCCTGGCAACATACAACTGCCGAACACTGCGGACCGACGAAAGATTACTGGAACTGGAGGAAGAATTGAGCAGGTTGCGATGGGGAATCATAGGGTTATCAGAAGTCCGTAGAGAGGGCGAGGACATGATAACCCTGAAGTCCGGGAACCTGCTCTATTTCCGGGAGGGCGACCAACAGTCCCAGGGAGGTGTCGGGTTTATCGTCCACAAGTCCCTCGTAAACAACGTGGTGAAGATCGAGAGTGTGTCGAGCAGGGTAGCGTGCCTTGTACTAAGAATGACTCAACGTTATTCGTTGAAGGTCATACAGGTATACGCTCCGACCTCGAGGCACTCCGACGATGAGGTGGAGGCTGTGTATGAGGATGTTTCCAGAGCCATGCACAGCTCCAGAACTCACTTCACGGTTGTTATGGGGGACTTCAACGCAAAGCTGGGCAAACGAGACGGTGAAGAGCTGAGAGTGGGGAAATTTGGAGTGGGGCGTAGGAATCACCGGGGTCACCTACTGGCCAGTTTTATGGAGAAGGAGGGACTCTATATGATGAACTCCTTCTTCAGAAAACGTGAGCATAGGAAGTGGACCTGGATGAGCCCTGATGGTGTAACGAGGAACGAGATAGACTTTATCATGTCGACGAAGAAGCACATATTCAATGATGTCTCCGTGATCAGTGCGGTTAAAACCGGGAGTGATCACCGTATGGTACGAGGCTCATTGAATATCCAGTTCAAGCTTGAAAGGTCTCGACTGATGAAGTCTACGCTCCGCCCGGCACCCGCCCAGCTCCAAAACCCCGAGAGCTTCCAGCTCGAACTCCAAAACCGTTTCGAATGCCTAGGAAGTGACGTGGACGATTTCAACGACGGGTTCGTGGAAGCTGTCCATGCGGTTGGGTCTAAGTACTTTAAGATCCGCCGTGCCAGAACCAAGAAGCTCTCGGACTCCACCCTTAGGCTCATGGAGGTTAGGCGCGAGATGGTTTTGCAGTCCTCTGGTGATGCTTGTCGCTATCGGCAGCTCAACAGACAGATATCAAAGTCTCTGAAGCGCGATATACGCCGATTTAATACTAAAAGTATTGAAGAGGCTATTGAGCGTAACAGGGGCTCTAAGGTTTTTACCAGAGATTTGTCTGTTGGCCAAAGCCAATTGATGAAGCTGAAGACCGACGACGGCAGGATCGTTTCATCCAGGCCTGAGGTACTGGGGGAAATCGAGAGGTTTTATGGGCAACTCTACACGACAACCCGAACACCCGTTGAAAATCTAGCCAAAGACCCGAGGGCTAGACTAACCCGGCACTATACCGATGATATTCCGGACGTCAGCCTGTACGAGATTAGTATGGCTCTCAAACAGCTTAAGAATGGCAAGGCCCCAGGTGACGATGGAATTACAGCCGAACTCCTGAAGGCGGGTGGTAAACCAGTTCTTAAAGGCCTTCAGACGCTGTTTAGTTCCGTCCTCCACGAAGGGAGAACGCCAAAAGCATGGAACAGAAGTGTGGTGGTGCTCTTCTTCAAAAAAGGTGATAACACCTTGCTGAAGAATTACAGACCCATCTCACTTCTGAGCCATGTTTACAAGCTGTTTTCGAGAGTCATCACGAATCGTCTCGCGCGCAGGTTTGACGACTTCCAGCCTCCCGAACAAGCCGGCTTCCGAAAAGGCTATAGTACCGTAGACCACATACATGCGTTGCGGCAGGTTATACAGAAGACTGAAGAGTATAACCTCCCTCTTTGCCTTGCATTTGTGGACTACGAGAAAGCCTTCGATTCGATCGAGACCTGGGCTGTGCTGCAGTCTCTCCAGCGGTGCCAAGTTGACTACCGATATATCGAAGTGTTGAAGTGTCTGTACGAAAACGCCACTATGTCCGTCCGACTACAGGACCAGAGCACAAAGCCTATTCCTCTGCAGCGAGGAGTCAGACAAGGGGATGTGATATCTCCGAAGCTGTTCACCGCTGCATTGGAGGATGCTTTTAAGGTTCTGGACTGGAAAGGACGGGCATCAACATTAATGGCGAGTACATCACTCACCTTCGATTTGCCGACGATATCGTAGTCATGGCTGAAACCATGGAGGACCTCAGTGCTATGCTCGCTGACCTCAGCAGAGTTTCCGACCAAGTTGGCCTGAAAATGAACATGGACAAGACGAAAGTCATGTCTAATGTCCATGTTGTGCCAACTCCCGTGATTGTCGGAGGCTCTGCACTCGAAGTTGTTGACGACTATGTATACCTGGGACAAACGGTCCAGTTAGGTAGGTCCAACTTCGAGAAAGAGGTCACTCGTCGAATCCGACTCGGCTGGGCAGCGTTCGGGAAGCTTCGCAGTGTCTTTTCGTCCAAATTACCGCAGTGTTTGAAGTCAAAAGTCTTTGACCAGTGTGTGTTGCCGGTGATGACTTACGGATCTGAGACGTGGGCGCTAACGATGGGCCTCATAAGGAAGCTCAGAGTCACTCAGAGGGCTATGGAGAGAGCTATGCTCGGGGTTTCTCTGCGGGATAGAATCAGAAATGATGATATCCGCAGTAGAACTAAGGTTACCGACATAGCCCGAAGAATAGCGAAACTTAAGTGGCAGTGGGCGGGGCACATTGCTCGCAGGACTGATGGCCGATGGGGCCAGAAAGTTCTCGAATGGCGTCCACGGACCGGGAGACGAGCTGTTGGTAGGCCTCCAACAAGATGGAGCGACGACATCGTAAGGATGGCGGGATCGCGATGGATGCGGAAGGCACAAGACCGGTCTAAGTGGAGAGCCTTGGGGGAGGCCTATGTCCAGCAGTGGACGTCTTTCGGCTGATATGATGATGATGATGATGAGGTTACAATGGTGCCACTCGCGTCTTCCCGTGGATGTCGTAAGAGGCGACTATGGGAATAAAGGCTCGTAGTACTGTTAGGCGATGGGCTTGCAACCAGTCATTAACACACTGGTAAAAATCTTGGCCTGTTTATGCAAAATGTGGTTACAGAATTATCAACAAGTTTTTTAGAGTTGTTGGTATTTCTGTAGCTCTGTCAACCCCACTTTAAGAATGAAGGCGTGATGTTATGTATGTATGTAATTTCACACAAATTAACCTAATCCCTACCTAAGCTAAAGGCTTGTACTATATCTATACAGGGTGTTTGGTAAATAGTGGATAACCCGAATAGGGCTGATAGAGCAGCTCATAAGCTATCGATTTAACCCCATGTATGTTCAGCAATTGTTAATAGTTTCCGAGATATTGGTCATTTTAATCGGATTTTTAGTCATTTTTCCTTATGTCCGTGTTACAAAAAACCCCTAAGTTCATGTATTAATTCAATTTTTTTTTCGTTGTTTCTTGCATGTTTAGAATCACTATGAACTAAGGAAGTTTTTAAATCTACATGCCCAGTTTTTTTCATGACAACTTTTTGAGTAAACGCACAAAGTTTGTTTCTCCATACTACGTGAAAAACAAACGCGGGGATTTCTTAGTATGGAAAAAGTAACTTAGTGAGTTTACTCAAAAAGTTGTCATGAAAAAAACTTGGCATGTAGCTTTAAAAACTTCCTTAGTTCATAGTGATTCTAACCATGCAAGAAAAAAGTGAAAAAAATATGAATTAATACATGAAATTAAGAGTTTTTCGTAACATGGACATAAGGCAAAATGACAAAAAATCCGATTAAAAGTCCAAATATCTCGAAAACCGAGGGACTTTTACTAGACCTATTTTAGCTTTTTCATAACGTCCTAAGTGCCCTCTATACGTATTTCAAGGATTATCCACTCATTACCCAACACCCTGTATAGGGAAATACATAGAAGACATCCAAGACTCAGGAACAAATACTTGCGCTCATCACACAAATAGCCCATAGCGGCCCATAGCGGGAATTGAACAGGTCGTCGGTTACACCGACAGCGTTGCAGGTGTTGTGATCGCTATGAGTCTCTAACTTTTGATCTCTCTGTGGCCTAGTTGGGTAATACACAGATTTAAGTTATCGTCTTTCCTGTGGACACACCGGAAACTTAACGTTTTTAAGGCCTAATCTGGCTAAGCCCATTCCCGCATAAACGGCGTCAGGACTGCTTTAGACCTATCATATAAAAACATAACTTATATGCGCACAAGTTATTAACTATTGACAACCGGAAAAACAACTTTTATTTTAAAGAGTGTGTATGACCCAGTTAGTAAGGCCTACCAAGCTACCATTCCTGGATTCGATTCTGGATATGGGTAAATATTTATGTGACGACGTCGAGTATTTGTTCTAGTCTTGGATGTTTTCTACGGATTTCTCTACTAGCTTCGCATTTGTGTTTATCCTGGGTATAACCTATCTCCAATCCAAATTTCATCCAAATAGCTCCAGCCGTTGCAGCCTGAAAGAATAACACACTAACACACACACACTTTCGCATTTATAATATTAGTAGGGTAGTTTATTAGGATTAGTGAGATATAAGTGTTTATATCGCTGTCTAAAACCCATAGCACAAGCTAGAGCTTATTTTGGACATTTGTGTGAGATTGTCCCTTGACATTCATTTATTACTAGCTTCTGCCAACGACTTCGTCCGAGTAGAATTATAATTAATATCGAGAACTTTAAAAAAAATCGTGATAAAAAGAGTAGCCTATGTGTGACTCCAGGATATAAGCTGTCTCAATTTCCAAGTTTAATACAAATCGTCCAGCCGTTGCAGCGTGAAATAGTAACAAACTAACGCAAACACACTTTCGCATTTAAGGATTAATTACACTGAGACGTTCACCGAATGCGGTCGCCTAACTTGTTTCAAACTACTTCGGCCGACGGACGTCGTCTTCACATTAGTCTGTCCGCCTAATACGGTCACGGAATTATGCGATTGCAGCTGTCCCGCCTGTCGTTCGCTGAATGCGGCCGTCTGCCGTGTTCTTTACACTGTTGCGGTGGCGAACGACTCAGTGTAATTGCCGATTTATAATACACTCGCGGTCATATAATACGGGTGTGCGAGTGCATTTTTTATACAATCGAGGTTATTTCGAAGCCTTGGTTCCTGGCCAGGGGTTGTTTTGAGTGATGTATAATAGTGGATACTCCGAGGTTCAATAGAGGAGCTCAAAGTTGTCAAGATACCTAATTGATCGCACAATCGGTTAACACCACAGCGAGAGAGTTTTGGTCAGCATTTAGATTTCCTTACATTTTAGAGGTTTATCTAAACATGCACAATTCCGGCGTTAACCGCAGATTCAATCAGTTGGGTATCCAAGGCACCTGGCGAGGAACCAAGGCTTCGAAATAGCCTCTTTAGTATGAAAAACGCACTGACCCGTATTATTTGACCGCGAAAGAATTAGTAGGAAATAAGTAGGTTTATCGTTGCCTTTACCTTTTCTCGTGTGGTTGCCGGGTTAGAATAGTGCCACTCCGTGTCTTCCCGTGGATGTCGCAAGAGGCGACTAAGGGAATAAGTACCAGCACAAGCTAGAGCGTTTGGAACTAGAGCGATTTGTGTGAGGTTGTCCCTTTATTTATTAAGTTTGCGGCGTTCAGGTTTCCTGCGCAAGGCGGCGTTCTGCCAGCGGCTGGCGGCCACGCGGCACGTGAGCCCGGGGAACCCGAACCCGGACTGGGCGCGCTGCTACTCGCTGCTGCTGCACTCCTTCCCGGGCCACCGGCTCAGCCCCGACCCCAACTACGTGGTGCAGCACCAAGTCGGTGAGACACACTTCATATCTCATCATATCAGGACATGACATGGCTGTAGAGGTGACACGTATTTACTGGAATAGGTTTTTGGAACAAGTATCATGTATTCGTACGGACGCGTTCCCACGCGGCCGCATTTTAGCGTACAGCGACTGTCAACGTCCGATCGGGCGCGCAACTCACTTTAGAGCGGAGTGGTGACCACGTACTAGTAAGTGAAGTGCTGCTGCGAATCAACTATCAAACTTTCGACTGAGTTTTATAAATTTTAAAGTAAACACTGGCATCGTGATTACTACAATACAATTTATAATTGACTTAGCCATCAACTGACCATCCGAATGTCTGGTTCATTTTACAAGGTCCTGCTGACTTTACTGAAGTATGAAATTTCTCAAGCTCGTAAAGTTCTTGTTTATGTTACGCAGCATATAATGACGTTTATGCTCTACTGCAGTGTTTACATCTTAAAACTTAAAACTCCATGGAAAAGCTTTATATTCTATGAAAGTACTCGCCTATAATAGAATTGCCTTCTATGTTCTACATAATAATATACAACTAAATAGAAAGGAAAAGCCAGTTAGTGGTGAGTATAAACCAACTAAACGTATGCTTAGGCACTATATTCTTCAAGAAATACTTTTAAAAATATAGTGGCGAGAATTAAGCTCATGTTTCCGCAAATTTAAATTTAAGCTATCCATTATTACTGACAGTTAGATCTGTTCCTGTGGACACACCGGAAACTTAACGTTTTTAAGGCCTAATCTGGCTAAGCCCATTCCCGCATAAACGGCGTCAGGACTGCTTTAGACCTATCATATAAAAACATAACTTTATACTTCAAGAAATACTATATTTTTCAAGAAATACTTTTAAAAATATAGTGGCGAGAATGAAGCTCATGTTTCCGCAAATTTAAATTTAAGCTATCCATTATTACTGACAGATCTGTCGTTGAGTCTAATGTAGTTCATCATATTCTGGCTTGTTCTATCGGCTTTGATATCGGTGTGCCAGGTTGGCCGGCGCTGCAGATCCAGCTGCTCCTGGAGTTGGTGGTGGCAGCGCGGCGCATGGGGCACCCGGCTCTGGCCACGCGCCACATGACCTTCCTGCTGCAGGCCATGTGGCCGCACCTCAGCCGCCAGGACCACCGCGACCTCTCCATACAGCTCCAGGTAAGACTACCATATCCTACACCCGAAATACTCCTTCACTATTCCTTCTTTTTATATATACATAGGGTATTCGGCAGAGGGGTGGACAAACTTCTGGGACTAACTCTGTAGGTCATACTTATCAAGTTTTATTATCGGACCAACATAGTAACAAGCATTGCAAAAGTGGTTGATGAATGCAAGAGAGTGATTGAGAGAGAATGAATGGTTTAGAAATAAGGATGTTTTAGGAAATAATGTCTGGTTAAGTTTTAGGTTAAGTTTGTAATGAAATGGATTACTCTGTAAATTACAAATTGATTGAGTAAATAAATAAATAAATAAATAAACATCTAAATCGCGAGAAAAAAACGTTCCCAAGACGTCAACAATATCTATACACCTTTATGCCACTGGCAATAAGGTCCATATATTGTATACATATATTTGAGGCGATCTGTATATAATACTTACTATGTACCTGGGCGACCGAGCTCTACTCAGGTGTAAAGTCTATGTCAATCGAACTTGCAAAAGATGTAAACAAAAACAAATGAACCAATTCACCATGATCAAGGAAAGGACAAACGCCCGTCATTTTGAAAACTTAACCCTGTTCTGTACAGTGGAGACTTCCTAATAATATATTTTTTTTAGAAGTTTACTCAAAATATTTTAATTTAATGTACTTCAACACATTTATCAATAAATTACCTATTCTTCTATCATCGCATTAGACACTACTTGATTTCATTTAGATAAAATAGGTTATATTCTAATCATCTTTGTCAAGCATTGACGTTGTCACTTTAGAAACGTGTACTTATTTATAAACCAATGCGATTTTCATTAATTAATTATAAATTATGGCTTCAAGACATCCGGCAAGTGAAAAATGTATACGATCTTAGCTATCTTCTTACCCAGATTTATCTTTTGACGGATTTCAATTGCGTTGCCTTATTTGTGATAAACGTCTGAGAACCTACCGAAAATCCGATATTCAGTTGCATGTTAACTCAAAAGTTCACCAGCAAAAGAAAAATGGTTCAGATACAAACACGGATTTTTATTTGGATTTGACAATAATGATGATATTATGTGCTAATATTCCTTGGTCAAAATTAAGTAACTATCATTTTCGTAACTTTTTACAAAAGTATTGTGGTGGCCGGGATATTCCAGATCAATCACATATACGTAAAATTTACTTGGATAAAGTCGACAAAATTACAATGCAAAATTTGCGGAGAAAATTACGAGCAGCGGATAGCTTTTGGGTGTCTATTGACGAAACACGTGACTGTTTGGGTCGAAAAATTGTACATTTTCTATTAATGCCTTTGAGTACTAACACTGTTAACAAATTCCATTTAGTGGCATCTAAAGTGTTGGATTCAGTAAACGGTGAAACTATTTATCAGTTTTACGAAAGTACACTGAACTGGCTATGGACTGACTCTGCTGAAACTTACAAACAAAAACCGTTCCTCTTCTGCAAAATTATTGAAACGTGCATATCCTCAAATATTGCATGTAACGTGTTTTGCACATGGGTTTCACCATTTAAGTGAAGAAATACGGAATAGATTTCCGAATGCGGATAAAGTTATTGCATGTATGAAACAAATATTTTTAAAATCCGACTCTAGAGTAAAATATTTCAGAGAACAATGTCCTGGTCTAGCTTTACCACCTAAACCAACAATTATTAGGTGGGGGACGTGGATCACAGCCGCTTGTTACTATGCAGAACACTTCGAACAATTGAAGAGGATGATAAATGGTTTAAAAAACGAATCATCCTTAATTCGGAAGATAAAGAATATAATTAAAATCCTAAATTTAAAAAACGATTTTCTGTACATAAAAACAAATTTTCAAGTTATCCCACAAAAAATTCTTGAACTACAAAGCACAAAGTTACAGATAAAAGAATCTTTTAAAATTGTAAAGGAAATACATACTGTTTTAAAAAAATTACCTGGGAGTCTTAGATCTACACTTACATCAAAGTTTCAAGCAATTTTAAATAGAAATTCTGATTAATGTTACCGTAAACGAAATGCAGAAGAAAATAAACGCCGAGCCACAAGCATATTGGAAAAACAATATACCAATGTCAACAATTAGACATGCCCCAATGACGTCAGTAGACTGTGAACGCACTTTTTCGACTCATAAATGGGTCCTAAACTCACGTCGATATAGGCTCACAAGTGAAAATTTGGACAAAAATATGGTCATTCTTTTCCATTGGCGAAAATGATTTATCGCCTTAATCATCGTCATTTGAATAATTTGTCACTGGAAACATATAAATTATGGTACTTAAAATAAATTTATAAAACATTACTTTTGTCCTTTGTTTTGTATTGTCACGAATAAACTATTCTTATTCTTATTTAGTACCTTTTTTTTTTATTAATATAAGGAAGTCTCTACTGTACAGAACAGGGTTAAGTATTCAAAATGACTGCTCATGACATGACATGATTACTCGATAATCACGTACTTTCAAAGATCAAGTGAGGTATTTGCTATGATTTATACATTAGATACTTATTTTCGTATTAAGTTTAATATGAAATAATTATTCTTTATAAGTTATTTTTAATAAAAACACGCTAGATTAATATTTGAGGTTATGTGTTGATGAATAGATACTAATTTGTTACACCTTTTGCAAGTTATATTAAATTACAGTTTGATATTGTCGCCTATATAATATGTCAAATACCTTGGGAGTCAATGATATTACAGATACGAGTGTTATGTTTCTTTTTGTTTGCAAATAGACAAAGTATAACACGTTAAATTTGTTCACTAATGAATGATGGATAGATACGAAACACACGAGAGAGAGAGAGATATAACTATCATCGACTCCTTTGGCGTAAATGGAGCGTGAGTGGTTAATGTGCTATTTATGAATCTTCAACTCGGCTGCGGTAGTAACTCATAATTACTTTTAATTATTAATTTGTATTATTTCCTCGCATTTATTGAGAAATAGTACATTACAGCGTATAAAAAAAAAATGTGTGGAAAGTAGGGGATTGCCTGATGGATGGGTTTATTGAGAAAAGCCTCGATACATGCCTCGGCGGAAATGGGATCACCTGACTCGTATTATAGCAGGCCTCGACAATGCTCGGGCCGCTAACCACCTCGTGAGGCAGCCGGTTAGTTTCCGCGGCTGGGCAATGCAGTATTTTGTACTGTGTAGGCGCTGGCAGCGCAGTGCGAGGGCGGGCCGGTGCCGCTGGTGCTGGAGTCGGGCGAGGTGATCCCGCCCGCCAACCTCACGCACGTGCCCGCCTGCGCCGCCTGCCGCCCGCGCCCGCCGCCGCCCGCGCGCGCGCCGCACCTCGTGCGCGCCAAGCCGCCGCAGGGACCCTTCATCTTCACGCCCATACACTTCGGCAGCCTCGAGCGCAAGCCCAACAAGGACGAGGGCAAGATGGGTGACCCAACTTTCTATTCTTCCAATTACAATGCCTATCATTTATTCTGTAAATAATTTCATTTTATAGGAAATGACCACCATTATTACAACCAATTTTACTATGAAAACTTTCTTGTCTGTGGTAGTAGGTAAAATCTATATGTTATTACATTATCGATTTTTGTACATTTAAATTTGGAATAGCTGCCAAACCTCAAGAGGGTCTATTCTAATACTAGATCTATGGATACCCATAGATATTAAAATAGTTATCAGTACAAAACATCAATTCAGTATGTTTTTTTAAATATAAACCGCTTGACACTTGATCTCGAATGACATGAGAATAGGGACTACATTCGAATTGCCGTCATTTGTTTGTTGGTTATTTGCTGTCACGAAAGTAGGATTGTGAAAAGTTGTTTGTTTGCTCTGTAAACAAAGTAGTGTATGCAACTGTATGTACATAATTATGCCTTAAAACACTCGTGTGACTCGGTCACTTTCGTATTTTAAGGTGTCTCATTATGCTCCATTGCACCCGCTTGCGGCATCGTGTCGAAAACGTTCGCAGCATTACCCCGTTGAACTGCAATGCACAGTCGTTGCGCAAAAAAGGAACCTTGCTGGTGGTCGCCAAAGATGCCGATTAACTTGTGACACTACTTTTATGATTTTATTCGTGTCAGACGATCACGACCTAAAAGTTTCCTTTGCAAGTGCAGCAAAAGGTAATTTGGCTTTAAAATAGCGTATTTGCGGCACTTGATGGTTTGAGGCTCCCTCCGGTCCCTGGCTTGCGAGCAAAACCTTGGACGTGAGAAGGCGCTAGCGTGTCAACGCAAGTGACGTCCGACGCTAAGGGGCGACCAAGATGCCACGGAATTAAAGTACATCCATCGGGTCTCTTTCCATCTAAAGCAGATTGACTACATTAGATTTGTAAACGTCAGTAATATGGATTGAATGTACTAGCGCATCTAAAGAGACCAATTACTGAGAAAGCGCCGAAAAACTCTACCAGCAGGTCATTTATTTTCAATGTACAATTCGCGCCGGAATTTTAAAATACTTTGATGCAACTGAACAACGTTGACTTGTGTTGTAAAAGTAACAAGCTAGCAATCTATGGGCTAAATTACGTTTGCAGATTTTTTTTAAATACCTGGTTTTTAATACTTATTTTTAAACTTTTGTGCTTTTTACTCATATTTAGAGTTACCATGATAAAAAGTATAAAAAGTTCGATATTTAACGCTTTATTTCATTTTCACTCATAGTACTTTTTATATCAATTAAAATATATATATATATATATTTTAATTGATATAAAAGTACTATATATATATATATATATATCTTAATCTAAATACCCTTTTCAGAATACCTATGGGTCGAAGACGATATCTGCGAAGTGCAGATGAAGCTCACGAATCCGCTGCCTTTCGAACTGAAGGTATCCAACATGCGCCTTTTGACCTCCGGAATAGTGTTCGAGTCAATCCCGGAAACTATAAATCTAGCCCCTGACATTCCCACCATCGTGAATCTCCATGGGACTTGCAAAGAAGTCGGGGAGTTGCAAATACTGGGATATTCGACTCACACACTCGGGGTTAAGTCGAATTGTAGACTTAAAAACATGCCTATGCCCCACAAGTTTCCAGCTTCATATACTATAGAAGTCATTCCTAGTTTACCTACGATTACGATCGAGACGTCTGTGGCGCCCTCTGGTAACCTAAACCTGCCTAATGTGGAGAATGTTGGCAGCATCACCAATATTTCGCTGCACAACGGAGAGAGCACGGACTGTACCATGAAGATTACTAACACGAGTAATGTGCCTATTGATTATTTGGATCTGGCTATACAGGTGAGAATGATAGTCACTGATATTTTGAATGTATTTCTTAGTTTTAGTACTAATTACAAATGAGGTCTTCTTTCTTAATGCTAAAAACCATAACTTTATGCAGGCTAATGACCATCTAATGCAATGGTGTTCTTTCTTCGCAGAGAATTGTGCTCAATAGATACTTTCACTACGGATATATAACTTTTTGCACTCAAAATTGAACCGAAAATCAGCCTTTAATTACAAAAAATAAGGTGAAAATGAAAGGGGAGACTGGCTGTAGAAACTAAGTGTCGTGGTGTGTGTGTGTGTGTGTGTGTGTGTGTATATATCACTTAATAATATTGCTTATCGTTGACACACCGTTAACACTAATCTCAAGACTATATAATTTTTGCGTCGCCGTGTATACCTTTACTAAATTAACCTAGTCCCAAACGAATTCTAGCTAACATGTATATCGATTGCATGCATACAAATCTATTTGTCTATTTCACAGTCAAACACAGACACCCAGCTTCAATCCAAAGTGTTCCAATGGTCCAACGACGAGATCCAATCTCAGCTTCCAATCCCGCCTAATGAGACTGCCATCATATCTATGAAGTTGTACGGCGAAGCGGATTTCCTAGACCTGGGAGGGGTTGGGGGAGAGAACATGTTTCCCAACAGCCTGACGTCTAACTACCCGTCGAGGGTGGGGTCTCCGGTACCTAATGCCCAGACGTCGCTGCCCACGCAAAGCTCGAACCCACAAACGTCGTTGAGCAGCGGACTCGTGCCAAATAGGAACCTGTCTGGTAGTTTCAGGTAAGGTCTCTTTTTGTCGATTATCAAAAGCAGGGCAACTGTTTTTGCAACATAGAACTTAGGTACCCAAAATTCGGTATCGTTTGATTATTCACTAACATTTTGTTTGTACACGTATCTATCTTTGTTTTTTGTGACTTGTCGATAAATTGACTTGTAGGATTTTATAAGCAAGCGTTGTTTGATTATTTATCTACATATAATTCTGATGCTGTAGAGTTACTACAAAGTTTAAAGACAAAGTGTACAGTGTCAATAAACAAAAAAATTAATCTAATGCTCCACCATCAAAGTCCTGATGTGGCAAGAGGTAAATTAGAACACTACAAAGGCTTTTCGAAGTTTACTCTTTGTTAGACCTTGTTGACGACTCGTTTATTATTTGCGTTTATTTGTATGTTTTTTGTTTTTGCTTATTGTATGTACAGTCAATTGAATGCATAGCAAAGAAACGATGAATATTGTGATTGCAGCGCGTTGCGTATTTTGTTTCGATACATTAACGATCCTGCCTTTCATGTTACATTCGAACCGCACCACGTCGCTGAAACGCATTGCTTCAATGTGTTGACACACATTCTTACAGGCACAACATTAGGCGTATTTGGCATAGTGTGAGTCATATGCTTCCATTGTTTGCAGATCGACGAATTCTCACACAACCAACTGGTCCGCTCCTATATCGGTAATGCCCCCGTCTAGAGGAAGGCAGATTGAGACTCAGGTAACACTCAGTCCGTCTTTATCAAGGTTAATCAAAATTTATCGCCGTCTTGAAAGTAAAATAGTTTCAGAGGTGGGATGCTGTGTGGCCCACTGAATAACCTAGTCCAATTTTCAGCACCTTAGGTTGGTTCAGTCGTTCTATCCCTTAAATTTCGAATTTAAAAAAAGTTGTACTTTACCCCTTTTTGATTTTAAAACAGCATATTTTTTTAACAAATGTGAACATTATGGTTTGTTCACTGTGATCAACACTGTCCAATTAAGGGAGAAAAACGTTATCTTCAGTAGGCACATACATAGGCTTCCGTTTTTGGATTGAAACATTAAAAAAAAAAATTGTAGGTGATAATACGCTACTCGGGGGGCAGAGGCCGGGAGATGCACTGCCGCCAGTCCACGCTGCAGATCAACCTTGAGCTGCTGCCTAGTGTCTCTATAACGCACTGGGACGTCCTGCCCGCCGAGATGTAAGTATTGCTGGTACACTCTCCGGCGACATATATCGTCCCTTTACTTTCTCAACCTCTTATCTCGAATAGTTCGATAGAAAAGAAGTCCTTATTATTTTTGGAACATGACTGCTTTTCCTACTAATCAGTCGCGGAATGAAAAAGTTGACCGGTTTTAAAATAATTTATTTATGCGTTGCAAGCCTTGACAACATTACCTTTTTAAACTGTGTAACAGACGAGAGTGCTGTATTGAAAATTATGTATAACATTTCATTATGACGGAGTGTGTCGTACTCGGTCGATAATCAAATACTGATAACAGTCATAACTTATACTGAGCAAGCAAAAACAGATCTTAAGGTGGTCAACCTTTTCATCAAAATGAAAAACAATGATGCCCAAACACATACGCGAAACGTATACATAAAAACGCTGATTTAGATCAGTGTTGTGAGACCTTCTTTCTGTGCCTCTCCAACTGCTGGAAGTTGGCAGTCAGATCCGCAATCTTCTCTTTCTTCTTCCTGTCTTTGGCGAGGTTGAATAGCCGTGAGACCATCTCGCCATCATCAAAACTTAGTAAACAGTATCTTGAAACCATCACTTCGCTACTGTATCTTCTAAACTAATGTATGTCGGTTATTACTTTATTCATTTAATATGTAATGATCTCTGTGGCAGCCGTATTTTATGATTTCAAACACCAACTATAATATAAGAAATGTATTTGTTTTGTGTTGCGTATTCCAGTTTATTCTTCAGGCAGGTCTCTTCAATAATGTGTCGTCAAATGGATATACGTTCGTTAATTTGAATTAATTATATGCGCGTGCACCGCGCTCGCCGTTAGTAAAGTGGTATATAGCTCGCCGCGCCCCCGCGTGGGTCTCTTGGCAGACTTTAACTTGGCTACAAGACCCAGTAGACGGCGTTGAGAAGCGCGAACAGTTTTTTAAACGGAGCCATTAGCTATTTAAAAATATGAAATTCGTGGCAGCGTATTATATGAACTGCCACAGAAATCAGCCTAGAGCAAATGAACTATAATAAATTAATTACCGATCTATATCTAAAGCCGCCTCGTTTATTCTCGATCCTTGATCGTTATGCATGTAGTGGCGGTAGGAGCAAGAACATCTTAAATTTCCGATATTTTTTTTCCGAATGCTATGTTACGTTGGAGCTATTTTAAATAAAATGCATAGGTTATGTTAGGTTTCATTTATATGCGATATCAAAAAATAAAGTCTTCTATAAAAAAAATGCATTCGAAATTATATAGTGAACCCAGTAGGAGCAGTAGTGTTGCCATTGTGGTGTTCCGGTATGGGGATAAGACAATCGGTGAAATTACTAGCATAGACGCACTCCATTTCAGGCAAGTCTTAGGACTGCAGTCATTCGAATGTGTATTGGTCTCAGATTCCACTCACCATCAGGTGGCCCGAGTGCTCGTGTGCCTTCCCGAAGCCATAAAATAATAATTTGAGCAACTGTGGTGTTGCAGCCCGAGCCAGCTGTACCTGGTGCTGGACGTGCACAACCTGACGGGCGAGGAGATGGAGTTCCACTACGCGCCGCAGAAGCGCATCCTCATCGAGAGCCGCGAGGCGTGCCGCGTGCCCGTGCCGCTGCCGCGCTGCCCCTTCCGCCCGCGCGACGACGGTACGGACAGACAAACTTATCTTACCTTACAGATTGGGCCCTTTCGGATACACTTCGACCCGTTTAGGATCTTTTGTGCAATTACCCTCTTACACACTCAGCTGTTCGAATGTGCAGGTTTCCTCACGATGTTTTTCCTTCACCGTAAGAGCATCGGGTAATGTACTTAAGTTAGAAAAACTCATTAGTACATGGTGGCCGCGGAGGCTCGAACTCGGTACCTTACGATCACGAGTCGACCCACTAAGCTACTAGCCCACCGACGCTCTCTAACTCTGACTCTGACTGACAAACTTACTTTCACATTCATAATAATACATACATAACATCACACCTTCATTCCCATATTGGGGTAGGCTTCTTCCCGTGGTTGTCGTAAGAGGCGACTAAGGGAATAAGGGCTTGTAGTACTGTTAGGCTTGCAACCTGTCACTAATGCAATAGTAAACTTCTTGAGCTTTTTATTTATTTATTTCCATAAACAGAGATAAAGTTACAAACTCTTATCACACTTAATAGTAGTAGTAAGGTATAATTATAATATAAGCTATTTGACTTGTTTGTCCTCCGACCCCCGTACTAGTTATGCACTGTATTACGGTGGGCGGAATTCAAAGTACCTACTCAGCTTTGCAAAGGTACAAACACGTAAGTAAGATTTTTGTAGACATGCTAGAACTATATTTAAAACAAAAGATTAAATTAAGAAAAAATAATGTGGGTAGAAGGTAAATAGGTAAATGGTAAAAAGGTGATTGTGCAAAATGTGGTTACAAAATTATAAACAAGTCTTCCTTGAGTTGTTGGTATTTCTATTTCTGTAGCTCTACCTACCCCACTCTGGGAAACAAAGGGCGATGTTATGTGAGTGTGTTTACGCCATATTTCAGTCCATTCCAACTAGTAGTTCTGAATTCCACATATAGTAACTAATAGTCGTTGCGATATGTGGAATTCAGGACCAAGCGATACTGACGCTATTGACGCCGCGAAAAGGCGATTGTAGAAGATACTATAAAAATTTAAGGGTTTATCCTTGTATCACCGACACTCGTTTCATAGAATGTTTCACTTCGAATTTTCATTACTTCGAAGACATTTCCACGTACAGGGACAATTATTTTTTGCTTATCACAGCTCACAGCAAACAATAAAGTTTCAGTAGAAATTACCTGTCTATGAAATGAAATTCGGTGAAACGACAAATTAGTGTCGTTGATTTAAGGGGATCCCAAATATAATGACGACGGACTGGACGATGGACCGGACTACGTGGCATCGCTACAGCACATGTTACGCTAAAGGTGGAATCTAGGTTGTGCTGACACGGCGAAGTGCGGGCGGGGGACGTACCGACCGGGACACGTCACGTCGTGATCCACTCCTACCCCGTGTCTGTATCCGTGTCACCTGGCGTACTTCGACGCGTGTCATAAATGCAAGTGTGCAAGTCTCCTGGTCACGTGGAAAATAGCGAACATGCTTTGAAAAAACCTACTTTCGATGGATCGACTCGTAACACTTGACTTAGATGCGTGACAGTACACGGACCAGCGTCCACACTGGGCCCGGCTAGTAGATCGTAACTCCGTGCATTCTGTGTTCAACAGTTTCTTTCAGTGTTCGGAATGGATTGAATTGTATTGCAGCTTGTGACAATTATTCGCATAGCAATAAAACGTCCACATTAACGGTACTGACACGTGTTTCTAATACGGTCACAGAATAATGATCTGTAAATTGTCACTCGTGTGGACGTCGGTAACGCTACTAACGCCGTGTCGTTACCTGGCATTTCTATGACTTCTCTTTCATGTTATCAGAATCCACGGAGCCCAAATCAATAAGCACGGGATCTTCGACGACCAGCCTGGAGCTGCTGTGCTCGGAGCACCTCACCAACAACGTGGACCTCCGCTGGCAGCTGGTGCACTCGGAGACGCGCGGCCGGGCCTCCGTGCGCGGCATCACACTCTCGCAGGCCATGATGGACATCGTGCGCATGTCGCCCTTGAACTGGGGTAACTAATGTCTAGTGTCGGGTTTACTCTTGTTTTATAGACACACATTTCATACACCTTTGGCCAAAAAATATGTATTTTTTTCTTATAGATATACTTTCATATCTTAGCCTGTTTGTGCAAAATGTGGTTAAAAAAGTATAAAGAATTATTATTAGATTTGTTGGTATTTTTGCAGCTCTGCCTACCCCACTCTGGGAATGAAGGCGTGATTTTATATAATAATATAATGTTATAACTACTTGACAATCCAGCTCGCAAAGGAATGCGGGAGTGAAACTAGAAATTCTTGGAGATTTAAAATCAGACTGGCTGCAGTTAATTTAAAAGTTTTGTTATTTGATTCTATAATATCCAAGAACTGTTAACACACATGCGTTTTACCCACACAGAAGTAAGCGTGAACTCCCAATGCATCAAGCCGCAAGAGGAGTACAGCTGCTCCGCCGGCGAGTGCCTCTCGCTGGGCGTGTGCGTGTGGAACCACCTGCGGCGGCCGCTGCGCCGGCTGTGCCTGTCCGTGCAGTTCTACCAGGACTACAACAACGGCGTGCTCAGCTACAAGCTCGACAACCGGGTGGCCACGGCGGGGAATAACAAGTGACTCAATCTATATGGCTCACTAATTCCTTCCGTAACCAGGACTTGAACAGGTCAAATATGACAAAACAGTAAAGTCGTGTTTTATGATTTATGATACAGATCGAAAGGGTCATTGATATAGGGACCATAATAATATATCGACGGTTCTGTGACTCAAACTCGTATACAGAATATTGTACAGCATAAACTGACACTCACTAAGTATACGAGTACATACTTAGTGCGTGTCAGTTTATACTGGACAACTTTCAATATACGAGGTTGAGTCACAGAACCGTCGATATCTATAACGCATACACCTTTCAACTACATAAAGACCGTAAAAATACTTTATTGTTTTGTCATATTCGACCAGGGCTGGAATTCTACAAGGTAATAACGATATCGTTTTTGACCTGTTTCCGTATTGTCAACGTTTTGATAACTCTTATATCATTTACAATAATGGCGACTGTGACATAAACGATTCTTAAACGTGTCAAACACGATATCGTTTTAACGCACCTGAATAGAGGCCCAGTTAGATTCCAGGTTACCGAAGATTTCTTTTCAAAAATCCATGAATTTAGTATTTATTGTTTTCAAACATAAAATAAAGTTACCTTTGGGTAGAATTCGCTATTTCCAATATTTTAAGTAGTTGCCGTCCATGTGGCGTTCGTCTTTTAACCCTCTATACATGTAAAAAACCGGAAACTACAACATATTCAAAAATCGTGGAGATTGGACTTGGTCAGGTGGTTAGGTCAGTTTATGTGAGATTGTCCATTGATATTTATTTATTTATTTTAAACTATGAAAGCATATTGTTGTCTAGCAGCATGGTGCAGTTCACAATTTATCGACAGTTTACGGTCTTGTGAGATAGATTAAAGCTTAAAGGTGTTGAAAATCGTACGGTGACATATGCATACATATAAACCAACTCGTGACTAACTTAATAGTGGAATATTCTTTGAGTACCCTAAGTGTGCGCTAAGAAAGTATTTTTATCAAAGTCGACCCCCAACAGTAAGAAATTGGGGACAAATTAATTCTACGCCTCGCGGGGGTCCTCTACCGAGTATTATTTTGTGATTATACAAGCAAGCTGATATCCATAATATAATCTATACTAATATTATAAATGTAAAAGTAATAACCCTGTCTGTCTGTTTGTTACGCTTTCAGGGATAAACCCCTGCTCCAATTTAGATGAAATTTGGTGTGGATATACACCGTGTTTTTTTTGATTTACGATAACTTCGGCATATTGTTAGGTACACGTATATAAACTACGTGGTACATTAGATTTTAAAATATTGCAAAAAAAATAAAAAATATTGTTTTGAACAAAGTAATTAAATGTTGTGTCTTCAATCATTCTAAAAGGGTCTTTAGAGTTAACTCATAGTTAGTGTCAAATACGTCAAGTCAGCGTGACATACACACACACAAGTAAAGATAACACTTGACAGGTGCACGATCGCTTGACTTGGCGGGAAGTATCTTGCTTACTGTGTAAGAGGTCACCGGTTTGATTCCCAGGTGGGTCTCTTTTATTTATTAGTTTTTTTTTTATAAATTGATATTTTAATTACCCAGTATTTAACAATAACGTGCGTATCATAATTACATTTTAGGATAGTTACATTTTTATCGTCGGTTGAGTGCAAACAAGCACCCTAAAATAACAAAACAAAGTGAAAATTTCTTTATTTCATAAATGGATTTAGCAGATTGCTCTAATTTTTAATATTCTCATTCATCATAACTAATTACTTAATGGTTTATAAAATGAAAAAAATTCGTTGCGTTGTTTAAAATAATTTTATTTAAAATTTAGAGTAGGTAAATGGCCGCACAAACATCAACAGTCATTTTATTTATTAGGCACCTTATGATTTATTACAATGAAAAACCTAGCATTACTTAAAACTGTAAAAAAACATATCAACGGTATCAAACAATGAGTATAAAAACAAATATCGTGCGTATTTACAACGGATTTCACAAAACTGTTTAGAAATCCTTCAAGCGGCATGGTCTGCAGATCATAAGTTATCACAAAGAACGAAATCACCTTCTGTTGAGTAACAACTTTTCAAGTATTTAATTCTAGGTGTACAAATAAACATACGGGCACTTTTAACACAGGATTAGCCAAGCAAAGAACGATACTGTGGGTGACCGAGGCAGAAAAAACAAGAGCTTTGAATAGTCAATTATGTACGTGTCTCGAACAATTTTTTTTCTAAAAGAGCACGAAATTTGGTCAGAACATCTTCGTCCGTGTGGAGCTCGTTTAAACTGTTCCCGAGGGATCAGTGTAGCCTTTATTCATCCTGAAAGTCCGTTCTAACTATTGGTGACACAATGTTTGAAATCGGCACAGTAGTTTTTGAGTTTATCCATTACAAACATACACACATACAAAAATACAAACCTCTCCTCTTTATAATAATATGTTTATCCTGAAAGTCCCTTCTAACTATTGGTGAAAGAATTTTTTAAAATTGGCACAGTAGTTTTTGAATTTATTCATTACAAACGTACACGCACATTGGATAGCTACATTATTAATACGTTAACCAAAGAACCTTTTATGATAGCTAAGTACCTAATGTGAATGTTTGAACCATCAAGAAGCCTAAGCTATTCAACCTAAACAACCAAATTAAATTTATTTAAACTAATGTGAATGATTTTTAAAATGACCACCTTCATGCTCTAAACAAAGGTGTAATCGTGTGCGTATCTGACGATTTAAATTAACTTCAGTAGCACGCATGTCATCAGCTACTTCCCGAATCCTTATGAGTAAATCTTCTCGTGTTGAAATTGGTTTTGAATATACACGCTCTTTAAGAGTTCCCCAGACGTAAAAGTCCAGGGGCGTTAGATCGGGAGACCGAGGACACCAAGCAAGGGTTGGACTACCGCGTCCAATCCACCGGCCGGCGAAATTTGTATTTAAATATTCGCGTACGCGAAGAGCAAAATGTGCAGGTGCCCCATCATGCTGTATCCAATGTGTACGTAGCGTTTGTAATGGTAATTCTTCAAAGTAATCCATAGAATGGAGAGATTGTAAAAATTCCAAGTAATTTTCACCGTTCAGTCTGCTTGGAATTTCTACGGGACCTATCAGTTGGTTATTTAAAATTCCTGCCCACATATTGACCGAGAACTCATGCTGAAAAGAAGACTCTCTGGCTAGTTTAGGGTTGTGCTCTGACCAATGATGGAAGTTTTTTGTATTCATAATACCTGCTCTTGTAAATTGTGCCTCGTCCATCCACAATATTTTCCCGATGAGTTGTGGATCTTCTGTCAAAAGTGCGTTCATTCGTTGGCAGAATGCAATTCGTGAAAAGTTATCGTGCGGCAAAAGGCCTTGCACTTTGCGATAATGATATGGATAGACCATACCGCTTCCAAACTCTCCAAACCTTATCGTGATTTACATTGTAAATTTGCCCCACACGTCTTGTTGACAAGGTCGGATCTTCAATTATTGCGTTCATGATCCCGTCTTCGTCCTGTACTGTCAAATTAATATCCCTTTCGTGAGGAGTCTTTTTTAAACCCTGTTCTCTAAATCGTCGGTGTAACTGTAACAATAATAATTACGGTTTGTTTAACATAAAATAATCTTAACATAGATAGATAGATAGATAGATAAAAGCTTTATTCATCCAAAAACACAACACAGGTTGGCTCTTAAGATTAAATTTAAAACAAAAGCGACCAAGAAAATACCAACACCAAATTTAAAAAAAAAAAAAAAAAAAAAAAAAATAAGATACACAAAACAGAAAAAGAAAAATATATGAGCCATGTGTCGTGGGATGAAAAGGCGCTGACTCAGCATAATGCTGCAAGGACTGCAGCGCTGGTATTCTGTCAGTACCATTAGAGACAGGTCTGTGGCGCTCGCAGGCGCAGATCATGTGCCGAGCTACTACCAAATGCACAGTAATAAATAGCAACAACATTTTTAGTTAAAAACTACAACAGGTTACGGACATAGATCAGGAACTAAGAATTAAAAAAATAAATGAAGAATGAAAAAAGGAGGGGGAATACAATAAAATCCAATTAATTATAAAAAATTAAAAAATTAAAAAATTACGAAGCAAGTCTAAAAGGGTATTTAATAGGTAATTTAATTTTTTTGTTTATTCAAAAGGTGTAGACTGTATTTAATTTTAAAAGAAGATTTATATCTAATATTACGTATGGGCGGGGGGATATTGTTCCAACATTTCGTAGCCTGGTATCTGAAACTCCCCCTAAAGGCAGCGGTTCTGTGTGGAGGGACCATGAGTACGACAGCGCGTGAACGCCTGGCGCCGTGAGGCCCCTTCTGGGAGAACCACTTTAACTTTTTGAAGAGGTAACTTGGGGCTTCATTTTTAATGGTGTCGAATAGAAGACATGCTAGTAAAAGTTCCTGTCTATTTGACATTTTCAACTTATTTGCGTTATTGATGAAAGGGGTCACGTGAGATCGAGGAGGAATCTTAAAACAAAACCGTGCACAGGCATTCTGAACTTTCTGAATAAGACGCTGCGAACGCACTAGTAGACAAGGGCCGAAAGCAGTAAGACAGTAATTTAATTTGGATAGTATAAGAGTCTCGCAGAGTCTCATTCGCATGTCCACACTTAAAAAATCCCGCAAATTGTAAATAACTTTCAATCTGTAAAAGCAGTTACGAACCGTGTTAATGACATGTTGTTCAAAACGCAAATGACTATCCAACAGAAGTCCAAGATTCCTCGCCTCCCGAACACAGTCAATACCAATATTATTTATTTCTATATTAAGACCAAGAGTAGTGATTTTTTCTACTTGTTTACAAGATCCGAGTACCATATATTTGGATTTAGTAGGGTTTAGCACCAAAGAATTAGCATTAGACCATTCGAAAATGTGCTTCAGATCTTCACTTCAACATAGTATAAATTAAAGTCGCTTCCGGTGTCTGTCTGTCTGTCCCTATGTATGCTTATATCTTGCAAACTACGCAACAGATTTTGATGCGTTTTTTTAATAGATACTTAGAGTGATTCAAGAGGAAGGTAAAAAAATAATAAAGGAAGGTAATATTCCCTCGGGAACCGCGTAAACGAGCTCCACGCGGACGAAGTCGCGGGCAACAGCTAGTTACTAATAAATGAAGGGATAAAGTACACATTAGAAATACTTACATTTATGAACGTATGAGGGTTAGGCGTCCGTCGGTCGGGATAACGCCGCCTATATTCTCGTGCCGCTTCAGAAGCATTGCCGTCACATAAGCCGTAAATGAAGTGCATTTCAGCTTCTTCCTCAGAACGATAATTAAAACGAGGCATTTTTTATTTATATGATTTACATTTCCTTGACATTGTCAGTTTACATTGCCACGTAGGTATTCAATATCATAGACATAATCATTAGTGTGTTTATGATTATTCGTAAATAGGTTTTACTAGCCCTCCTAAGACTTCGCGAATTAACGTAAAGCAAGATAGAAGATAGGGCGTCGTTATAAGCGGTTTAACCCTCTTTGATGAAAAGAGACAGCTTTCAAAATACAGCAGTTACTGAGGACTAGGAAAACCAACTTGAATTTCATTCAATTTAATGTCATGTGAATACTCGTATACGTAACATAAGATACCTATTTTCTTTAACCTTCGTGTTGTACCTATAAACCTAACAATTGAAAACTCTTTACCTACTCATAATAGGTAATTAAAAGAAAATTGTTAGGTATAAATTAAGAGCCTTTTACATTAGTATAACCGTACGAGTTATCATATGTCTGTCTTCGGGAAATTAGCTTAATTTGACTTGAAGAACGTGCCCTTAAAGTTATCGTAAATCAAAAAAAACACGGTGTAGTTTGAGTCCCGGGGAAAGACATACTACTTTTACTTACTCTACTGGTACTTTTTATCCTGAAATATTGGACGGTTTTTGAGGGAGTAGCGATAAACGACTTCTACGCGGACAAACTCGCGGAAAACAACTTGTGTAATACAAAATAATAACCTGAATCCCCAGGTTCTCCCTTGAGGACATAATGCCAAATATAAAAGGCGCACTACAATTGATTCGTCACGGTTCCAATTACAATGTTACTGAAATAGGTATTGGGTTCAATATTTTTTTTTCAAATGGCGACTTGCATAATAAAATATGTACTAGACGTGTTCCCGCCAAACTGTTAAGTCTGGTTTAGACTGGCAATAAAAATTGCAGTAATTTATTGCTGTCTTCTCTAACTTTTAAGTTAGAAAAGGACAACAAAATTGTGCTTCTTGCTCTACAACTGAAGTTAAAGTAAGACAGCAATAAAGTACTGTAATTTTTATTGCCAGTCTAAACCCGGCTTTACGTTTGATGGCGGTCATAATTAGATAGCTTGGCCAAAGGAATAATATGGTAAATGGTCGATTTTAGCAGGGAACTACAACGTAAATCTGCAGTTTTTGGGTGGATATTGGATTATGTTCCCAGTTTTACTTTATATCACTCAATGTTTCCAAACTCTCTTTTGCCAAACTACACAAGTCAGCGTAAACTAATGCATCAACGCAAGCAAGGTTGAAAAACATGTTTGTTATTTTTCAGAGTTGTTCTCAACACACTACCGGAATCTGCTAAAGCTTACCACGAATGCACAGTCGTGTTTCTGACACCCGGTGAATACAAAATTGATATCCAATGCTCCACGACGGAACCAGTGTTGGACGACCCCTCGGCGATGAAAGATGCAGACCAACAGTCTCTCATCCCGCCCTGTACGGAGGTCAGCCATACTTGGCGATTCATACCACCGGTAGCTATCAGTGTTACGGATTAATTGTTAAGTGTAATTATTTTATTGTTATGATTATTGATATTAAATGTATCGTTAAATATTTATTATGTTTATCTGAGGCTCATTATTGAAATATATTTTTCATTGTTTACCAGGTTGTGTTTAATTTAATTACCTACTAATTTGGTCAAAAATTGGCAAATAAACAATTTATAAAACCTTCAGTCAGGTGTATAAAATTTACTTGTAATTTTAGGAGTTTTAGTAAGTGTTAGCCATTGCTGTTTTGTACAGGTACTTCAAAACAAAATCAAGATAAAAGGGAATATTGAGTCAAGTCAGTTTTAAAGGAACACTTTTTTTATGTAAGCTACGGTTACCAGGGCCATCAGCCAAAAAAATAAGCAAACATCGTGACTTAAAATAATAAATTATTTTACCAAACTATAACCAAAACATAAACTTACCCACTAGTACCTAAGAGCATAGTAGACTGAAAGGGTAGATAAGATAAAATAAGACAACTTTTATTGCCACACACTAAGAAAATTTACAAGAAAACAGTTTTTACATTTTATAAAAATAATATTGTTAAATTATCCTGGTCGTGTGACAAAAGGGGCGCGCTCAGCGTGTGCTACGAGCGCAGTGCAGCGTCGTCTGCGCAGCGCTGGTTTTCGATCTGCTCCTTTCCTATGTACACTATGTACAATTACACTAACTACCACATAAAAATAATAAAAACAACTCTGCGTGCTCTTTATAACTTAAAAAAATATCATATTTGGAGAAAATTAAATCAATTATTTTTTTAAATAAGTAAGTACCTACAAGAGTTTCAGTATAAAGAACTAGTATTACTTTACTACGTAAATTTAATATGGATATTAAATTTAGGATAAGTGTTCGAGCTTTAAAAGCGCGATCTTAAAGTTTGCGAACTTACTCGGCTCGCCTCGGTGACGCACGTTAAAGCTTGCTCCAACTTCAAACGCAAAATGTCTCCGACAGAAGAAGCTTTGTGTTACTTAGGACCCATATAATATAGCTTTAAAAGAAGACACCAGTACTCGACAAAGGACCAATGTTCGACACTGACTCTTATTCAAAGAAGATAAGAGTTATTCATTTGTTTTGCAACAATCAATTTATAACCCTATGATCTTAGAATTAAAAGCTTCTGTCGATTATTGGTGCATGTCAGCTAAAAGTGTCGAACATTGGTGTTGTTACCTTAACAGCATGAAACATTGGCTTACGAAAAGAGCGTTATTTTATCACTTGTAAATTTAGTAAGTTTTACAAAAAGGTGGTCCGCTTCTCGCGGCGCTGCGAGCAAAATTCAAACATGTTGGATCACCAACGAACTCAGAGCCTTATCAAACCGGCGATTTTGCCGCGAGTTTCCCACGAACACGCTGCGCGCTCGCGGTGAAGCACAGAATAGAAGGCGGTGAAGTCGCTGCGCGCTCGCCTCGCTTTGAACTAACCCGCAATTCTTCAGTTTGATAAGGCTCTGACCAAAACGCAAAGCACTCACCGCAAGTTTCCCGCTGACTCACGGCGCCCTCGGGGCGAACTTGCTGCGCGCTCGCCTCTCTGAAATCGCCCGCAAATCGCCAGTGTGATGTGATAAGCCTTCTAATCTGTGGTGATAAGGCTCGTACTCGGTGGTATTCAAGTACCTACGCGCACTTAGCATAGATAAAGGAAGAGAATGGATATGACACGTTGACATATACAAATAATCAGTTATCCACATCAAATATGGTTGAATGTTCGGCCGTTGAATTAACGGATCATAACATTGTAGTAATTTGTTTTTCTATGGTTCCCAAATATGATTCCATAACCATGGCCATGTTTTTAAATAAACTAAGTTTAATTTTAGATAAAATATGTGTCACAGATAAAAAAGTAATTATATGTGGCGATTTCAATATTGACATTTTAAAAAGAAATAAACATTCCATAGATTTTCAAAATTTACTTTTAAGCTACAATCTCATATTGGGGGTATCTGAACCGACGCGGTTAAATAGCAAAACATGTATCGACAACATTATATACAATGTATGAGGTGGCAAAACCGAGGTGATTGATTTTGCTATCTCAGATCACACAGCACAAATAATGAAATGCCCGGTCAAGAAAACCTGTCTTTTGCCTTATTGGTATGTAAAAAGAAGGGACTTGTGTACAGAAAACATTGCAAAGTTTACTGAAATTTTAGAAAATTTAAGTTTTAATTCCGTTTATATGTCAAATAACGCTAATGAAGCGTATAATAATTTCATTGAGATCTTCCAACTGTTCTATAACTTATGTTTTCCCTATGTTAGATCTAAAATAACTGCAAACAAAAAATCTACGTGGATTTCAAAAGGCATAAAAAAATGTTGTAAAAAAAAGCACTTTGTAAATGCAGATTCTCTTCTAGTGCAAATAGCAAAACGCATTTTAAGGAATATTCAAATCGTTTGAAAAAAATCATATCACTAACACAAAAGTCTCAAAAGGAGTATTACATTAAAAACTCTGCAAATAAATCTAAAGCTACGTGGAGTATTATCAATAATCCCAAAACAGTACATCCTAAGGAAAATATATATTGTATAAATCAATATTTTGAAGCGAACAACTTATTTGCACAAGAACAAAAAGGATTCCGTAAGAATAAAACTATAAATATGGCTATTTTTGTCCTTCTGCAAACAATAATGACTAACATGGATAAAAAACACTCTGTTTGCGCCCTTTACATGGATCTGACAAAGGCCTTTGACTATGTTGATCACAATATTCTAATGCACAAGTTATATAATTACGGGATACGCGGCAATATTATATGATCTTTTAAAATCTTATTTGATTGGCCGAAAACAAATGGTTCAAATTAATCAAATATCTTTTAAAATTAAAAGTGAAGTCACTCTTTCATCAGAGCTCAGGGAAATAAATTACGGGGTACCGCAAGGGAGCGTACTTGGGCCACTTTTGTTTATTATTTATATTAATGATCTACCTCGGGCAATTGCACACCCCATGGTTATTTTTGCTGATGACAGCACAGTTTTATTAACCGAAGAAAACCTACAAAAAAGCTACGGAAATATAAATGACACATTAAAATTAATCATTGAATGGCTTAATCACAATAATTTACGAATAAATTTAGATAAAACTAAAATTATGAATTTCTACCAGAGGATTAATAAAACGAATAATTTAAGTGTAACTTTCGAGGGACATAAAATTGAAGAAACTGACAATACAAAATTCTTAGGATTAACTTTATATAATAAGATGAAATGGAAGAACCAAATTGACATCGTATGTAAAAAATTAAACAGCTTTTCGTATGCATTATACAACTTGAACAAAGTAGTAAGTCAACCTACTGTACTCACCGCCTACCACGCCTATGTAACTTCCACATTAAGATACGGAATCATGTTCTGGGGAAATTCCACTGACCGAGAATTGGTGTTCAAGGCTCAGAAAAAGTGCATTAGGTCTGTTTGTAGCCTAAAACCAACAGAATCATGTAAACCGTATTTTATAAAATTAAAAATATTAACTCTGCCCTCTTTATATGTAAAATGTAACTTACACCTGTTCTCAGTTTTTAAAAGTATACGCCAGCAATATAAAATTAACTTTAGGCCATTAAAAACGGCCTTACTTTCTAAGAGTGTATTTGGAATGGCACTAAAAATTTATAATAAGTTACCGGAATATATTAAAAAATCTGACATGCCGGAATTCAAAAAACTCTTATTGGATTTTTTAACAGACAGTGCGTTTTATTCCGTACTAGAGTATTTTAAATTGTAATAATAGCGTGTACAAATACTAATATAATGTACCTACCTACCTACGTAATGCATGTTGCATGCTATCCGTCACAATTTTGTATGCCTACTTGCCAGACATAGTGATACTACCAATTATAACTATTTTGTACCATTTCTCACCTATGTTTTACAAATAAATAAATTTGATTTGAATTTGATTTGATTTGTAAATACTATGCATTCCGACATCGAACACTCAAAAACAATGTTATCTCTTTTTAACTTAGTTCCTACGTACCTGACAGTACGTCAGCCAGTGCAATAATGACAACACTTATAATTTGACATTCATACAAATACCTAACGTGCCTAGTCAGCCATGTTGAATTAGCTTGTCATAAGTATCTGATGTGTCAACCGTGCCGAATTCACTTAAAAAATGATATCTTGTTTTCCGTTTTATATATTGCCAAAAGTTACACATGGATTGAAAGAGAAACTTCATCGTAATGTTTCTTAAGTGTAGTTTGTTAGGATGTGGTGCAAGAAACAGCAAAAATCAGAAATATTGAACATTTCATCGGTAAGTTGTCTTTATTAAATATTGGTCAGTTTTGTCATTATTGGGGGACTTAAATATGTATATTAATCCATAGATAAAGATTAGGTCAAGATTTGAATACGATTTGCCTTTTATTTACAATATTTTGAATGTAAACAAACCGGAGAATTTGACAGCTAGGTTTGTTCTTAAAATATCGAAAATAACTTGGATATTTCTCATTATGACAATTAATGTTTAAATAACATGTTTTTTTTTGTAATTGTATCCTATAGAACGTATATGGAATATGCCAAAGAAAACAAAGAACCATCTTTCATGATGGATTACTATTTTTAAGGATTTTGGGAAAAAGTGTACTGAGAAAGTTTCATTTCAAAATTATTTGAATAAAATAATATTATTCCGAAATAAGTAATGACTAAAGTTTTATACCTACTAAAAATCATCTAAGACAGCACCAAATATTTTTATTTGTTTACTTGACGACACGTTAACCTAGTTGATAGTCCTGGGTTCAAATCCCGGTAAGAGTGGATATTTGTTACGGTCTGATAATATAACAAGTCATATTTGTAACAAAATGAAGGAGTTAAAGACTGGTAATACACGATTATAAAAGATTATTGGCACTCTCACGCTGTGGCACTGTTTTGAATAAAAACAAAAGTAAATAATTATTATTAATATTTTTGTTTGCTTTTTATGATTCTTGTATTTTATCATTAAGAGAACTAAATGAGTTTTTTTTATGAAAGGAATAACTAAGAAAGAAATTGTAGTTTTGTTACTTTACTTTTAATTATATTAACTCACTCGAACAATTTTTACCTACTGAACCCGTGAAATACTTCATCTCTAGTCTTCATCATCGGTTCCACTTTACGAAATAGAGAAGCTAGGTTGACACGAACGCGCTTCAACGCGCGGTCGAAGCGTTGATATGACAGGCGGCTCGTGTCAAGATCTTGCCTGTGATGCATGGCGGCACGCGCGGTCATGTATACGTTAGCACTACTTTGTTAGAATCTTGTACCGCGCGCCGCGTCAACCACGCGTTCATGTGAACCTAGCCTAAAGCTTTTGGTATGCAAATGCTGAAAATAGCAAAATATGTCCGCAATTTTTGAGGAGTTCCGTCGTTAACTCATGGATTCCATCATCAGATCACTCCAACTGTTCTATGGGACCATTTCCAACCTTTCCTTTCCTTTACGGTGGAAAGGGCCCACCGTGCTGGTTGTGCTCAAGACGACGTTTTGCAAGCCCTTCAGGTATCCCACTGCTACTGCATCTTTATACAGGACATGCGAAGTATTGAACGTACAGAACAGACGAGTTGAGAACCTCCCACCCATATGGTTTTTTATCGATAACTTTATTATTACTATTGAATCGGGGCAGCACTTAAACATGTGACAGTCCGCCATTTTATGTTTGCTATGGTAGTTTAGGTTGGCATGTTTATTCTGTAGGTAGGTCAGATCCATTCTCTTTCTTTATCATTGGTTGTATCGGAAGTTTTTGTGTTCTATTGTTTTTATTTGACCCGGTTTGTACTTTGGCACTGTTTCTAAAAACAGCCAAAAAATCTTCCAGATTATAAAAAACTTTTGAAATCAAAAAACTCCTTAACTTACTATCAAAAATAGACTCTTGTCGTATTTTTGATTGTAAAAGGTAATTTATTGTAAAATTTCACAGCCATGTGATCTGTCCCAGAGCTAATAATAGCTCGACTTGATGTAAAAGTTTAACCATGTAGCCATAATAAATGAAAAAGTGCAAAATATTTGAATTTCCCGCCTAAACCCTGACGACCAATCAGCCTTAAAACTCTATATAATACTTTAAAAGATTTTCGAAATAATATGAATGTATAATACGCAACTTTATAATTAATCGATTTCATAACCTTAGTGATAAAAATCGATACGTTTTGAAAGTCGGTACTTTTTGTAACCGATATTTTTTCTCATTCCTAGACGCTAGGTTTTGGCAGCTGTCAAATCGGCCTTCTTAGAACGACCAAACTGTAAACACGTTTATTCTGTAGGTATGTCAGAACCATTCACTTTCTTTATCATTGGTACTTAGAATGACTCACGGGCTAGTAAGGTTGTCGAGCCGCGAGTACGCAAAATTATTCGCCTGTTTATCAACCATTTAAACAAGACATTAGTTCGGTCAATGTAGAATAATTGTGGCAGACATATTTCGTAATTTCAAACATTGTAAAATAATACACATAGTAAAGTAATTGTAGTATTTATCAAATGTGAAAAATCAAGTGCTTTTACAATTTTATTAATAGATAATGTTTAAATGAACTGTCACAAAGATCATCCTACATTGTTTGTAGATTTCATTGTTAGGGAAACCTTTTGGATTTGATATCATTACGCCTTTATCATATCAAATCCAGAATATGGCCCCGCTCGTGGATTAAATCGCTGCACAAATTGATTTTAAAATTAGTCATTTATCTTCGGTTTTCTTCAAAAATTGCCCCCCTGTTTGTATTTAATATCGCGTCACGCTAGCAATCGATCAGTGCGCGATATAATTACGTAGGGCTTGTACGCAAAACGGATTTCTACGGTTTTTGTCATGTTAATATAATCTGTGGTAAATCTGACCGTTTGTCACATTTGATAGTTGACAGCTATCATCTGCCGTGCGTCAGATGTCAAAATTGTCAATATCTAGTGACGGCCAACGCAGAGAGCCGCACTTGTCATTGTAGAAAAGATTTGTTATTTTAGCTACTGTACCCTACACTGCTATTTCTCAACATACGAGAGAAAACAATCAGATTCCAAAATTCCTCCTGCATCGATACCGACGGGTCCCTCATCTCTGCGATCTTCTGACTGGTAAGACGCGGCCGATCGCAGACCGCGGTGCAATCTTTCCAACACGACTCCATTAATTTGTTTTGTGCACTCGAACAGTAATTGGCCCGGCTGGGGGCCGATGAGACGCGGGTGATATCGCGCTGCTCGTGGGCTGTCGTGGAGATTAGCATTGTGGTTTACGTTTATATTACTTTATCGTCAGCGGGCGAGTCTCCGGCCTTGTGATGCCGTTTCGTGATGGTGCTGGTTGCATCGCTATTTATTTATCCACATCGCGCTAAAAGTAGTGTTCAATTTTACTAGGGGTTTCAAGATAAAAATACCTGCTTTTGAACAAAATTGGCAAGTGGTTACTCAATGTTGCAATACTTTTTAAAACCAATATTCAAATATTGTTTTTGACTCCTGGACAAAGAGGTATAAGTGTATGTGTTATTAAAAAGTTTTTTGTGGTTATGGTATCAGTTTGAAGACTCTGGTAAGTTTAATACTTGGTAGTATTAATAGGATATTCAAAGTAAAGAGGTAGGGGTGGGTAATTAGTTGTTCTGAATGAACTGCAACAAATAAATTGTCCTGGCATCATATTTTTTATTGTATATCAGTTTAAATACATTATAATGTCTTCTTTCTTCTTCTATCTATGTATACAGTCTTGGCAAATTGTTAACCTATTTGTAGATGAGCACTTATTCAAAGCATTCTTGAAATTAATGCACTTAATATATGACTGCATATATTAAGTGCATTACCTACTGAGGTACAACTCTTATCATCATAACCTTATCTAAGTAAGTAATTTAAAATACAATGCATAAATATAAGAATGTTTAAATGAGTGTAGGTATTTTTGGTATTGGGTAGGTCCCCTT